>JAFEMH010005351.1:0-166372 GCA_022495995.1 Adenophora triphylla var. japonica
TACATATTTGATAAGCCTTCCACTATTAGCAGTACTAGCGAATGCGGCTCATGCCTTAGGTTAAATTTCCGGCAATTTCGGTGAATTTCCCGGTAATTCCCGGACCTTCCTAGTGTTAGGAAATGTTAAGAGCAGTCCCCAATTAAATTAAGAGTTTGAAGGAGCCTTCCTAATTAAGTACGTTTTTCTTAATTAGGAAGAGGGTTCTAGAATTTGCCGCCCTTGCATGGTTCTAGAAATCTTTGAGTCACTTGATGGATAATGCCGCTTGGCTGCGTAGCTATTTGTCCACTATGTGTGACTTCGTTAGCCTTATCCCGGTACTTTATAAATAGAGGCCCTCCTCTACCCGTTTCAACACACAAACAATCGACACACAATCGTAGCAAGTCGCCCACTGGCGCTCCGAATACGTGAAGAATCTTTGCTTTGGAAGCTCAAGAAGGTGAAGAGAGAGAAGGCCAAGAGCTCCCTCCCTCCTCCTTGAAGATCCGAACCCGACCTACTCCTCCTCCTAGCTCAGGACGAAGAAGAAGGAAGCTATTGGTAACCTCGCACGCCACTACCTTTGCATCCTAATTTCTTTATAATTTGCTCATTGCATTGTCTTTATATTGCTTGGGACTTGGTGGATTCAGATCCTGTCTTTATATTCCCCGCTTCCCCTTTGGCATGCATTGAAGACGTCATTTATCATAAAAATGTAGTCTTTTCCCAGCAAGGTGCATCCTTTGCACCTAAAAGCCCCATTTTCAAATAAAAATGTCATCTTCATGCATCATTTGCACATAAAAATCCAATCTTTTCAATAAAAATGCATCCTTTGCATTCAAAAAACCTTTTCGATGCATCATTTGCATAAAAATCAAATCTTTATGCATCATTTGCAATAAAGATTATTTCTTTAAACTAAGTGCATCATTTGCGACCCCAAAAAATGTCATCTTTTCATTAAAGATTCATTTTTACATACATTTCCCCCATTCCCCCATTAACAACCTAGGAATGGACCGATGTAAAAGATCCTATCTTTACATCGTTCCTTCCATTAAAGGTTCCATATCTCCTTTAGAAAGGGACACCTTGAACCACATATCTCCGATTATCGCTTAAGAAAGAGTATGAAGCATCTATCTGAGCTCGGCCCGAAAGGTCTTAAAGCGTAGGATTGATGGGCTAAGGACCCTTGCTTTTCTAAAGAACCTCATCTTTGACCAAAAGAGAAGTCATTCTCTCGATCACGCAAGTCCCGAGGGTCCAGAGGTTAAAATGCGATGATCACAAGTCATAAGATGAGGGCGGGATCATAATCCCCGAATACATAAAATTCCGAGGAATCGGCGACAGCAACCAAATGGTTTTGTATGCGTCAGGAAGACAACTTGGGACATTTCCCCTTTTTCTCAAACACATGCACACTGAAAGCACGCAAGCAAGCACGTCTTGAAATCTTGGGAGACTTGCTCGGCAAGTGAGCACTTTGGGTGAACGCCGAGCGTTCTTAACGAGGGTAACTTAACCTCAGAACCCAAGTAAAAACCTTTTTTTCAAAGTTTTGAGGTAATCAAAATAGGCGTGGCGACTCCATTTTCAGAATTAAATAGGATGTCTTCAAACTCGCGTGAATCCAGACAAAAATTTGGGCACCACATTCACGGTTTAGGCGACTCATTTGAGAGTAAATCCCAAAGGAGAAAAGCTTTTATTTTCAAAACAAAAAATCGATACTCGGTATATAGGTGGAAACCACTTACCCTTCACTGTACACTTCCTTTGACGTGGGAGTTAGGATAACCGGTGGTTTAACAATCCACGTACCCGTGTATCCCTTTTCGAAAAAAACAATTTTGAAAAAAAAAAAATAAAGAAAGCTTTTCCCTTTTGAGCGGGTTAGACTCCCGTCGCGATTTCATTAATCGTGCTTGCTTTCTTTACCATGCATTGCATCATTTGCATCTTGGAATTTGTGTGCATACTTTGAAACGGGGAAACAACTTAGAAAAATAGCAAAGGAGTGGAACACTTGAAAAGTGATCCATGCGGTCGTGCGGCTCGATCCTCCTTGGATTGACGGCCAGGAAGACCTCGGTGCTTTAATTCCACCGGAAAAAATCATGGTTAATCGCGATCCCTAGCGGCTTGGGGCTACTCGGCTTCATGTGTTGGCCCCGGGGCTCCCGAAAAATTTACGTGCTTACGTGTTGCATTTTCCCCGTCCCGAAAATCATTCCTTTAAAACACATTATGAAAATCTCTGTTTTAACTCGAAAAGGACACATTTTAGGAGACCGCGCACCTCCAGCCTTTTTGATATATCACTTTGTACACTTTGCACGCACGTCCTTCAAAGCCGAGGGTAGTTTCGAGTGCGATCGCGGACGGCCTTACGATGCTCCGGGCGGGCACGGAATCATCCCAACCTCACATCAGCGGCCCGGTGTCGACCCGATGCACGGTCAGGTGTCACACGTTTCAAAAAAACCGTGACTTTTGGTTGGTTTTGGTCTGAGTCAGTGTGTCATATAGCCCCGATTGCATAAGCACGTAAAGGTCGAGCCTTAGCTCATAACGTAAGCCAAGATTTTCGCTCAGCGAAGTTACGCGAAAATTCCGACGAGGAAAAATCGGTGGGATCTTGACTCAGAGCATTGACTATTGACCTTGACCCGCACGGAATACGTAAGAGTCAAGACCAAGTCTTTGCCAAAAATCAAAAGATCCTTCGGCTCAAGCGAAGCTCTTGCTAAAATTCCGACAAGGAAAAATTGGCAAGATCTTGGCCGGCGTTGACTTCGATTAGACCCAGCGCACAGTGTATCTGCAGCCAAAAGTTGATGTGACACCGTGTCGTCCATCTTTTTACCGCCCAGACCCATGCACTGTTATTCTCTCGGACATTGCAGAAAGTCAAAAACCGTCATTCGCTCAAGTCGAAACTACGCAAAAGATCCCAGTCGAGGCGAGAGAGTGAGACTTTCCGGTATTTCCTTGACTATAATCCACGCATTGCTCGTGCGTTGAAAGGTCCTATGGCCAGTTAGACCCGATCGGAGCGTTCTTTACTCTCGGTCGGTGGGATCCGCGTGCCCTATAGGACCCTCGCCATTGTTCACCACAGGAGGTCGAAATGCGGAGTGGAATACGAGGGGCTTATAGACGTAGTGATGGAACCCAGCGATCCAGGATCTCAGTAGTTGTAAAAAAAAGAAGAGCGAGAACCCCTTTTCCAAGCCAAATAGATATTAATAGAGAATGCTTGTTTAAATATAAACTTGAAGATTCTAATTTGCATATTGCACAGGCATAATGCCTAAACACACCACAGGAGTCTAAAACCTTTCACATCCCTTTCCCGCGGCGAGAAAGAAGTGGGTGAGGCTGCAGGGTCAACGACTTGTTAGCGCGAGAATCCTCGGAGCAGTTCGCGAGAATCCTCGGTTTCGAGAGTCGGAATGACGGTGTCAAAATGGCCAACAGAGTGTTGGTTTGGGTAACCGGACTGACTAAGCGGTTGGAAGAAGAGAGCCCAGCCTTAGCCACATGGAATGAAGCAGGTGAAGGCCCATGAGGAACTGACAAGCCACGCTCGTTGGGCGCCGTCGTCATGGGTATCAAATAGTGTTGAGCCCTGACGACGTTCCTTCAAGGTAATGGTAGAAGATGAAAGTCCTCCGCAGCGAAGCCGATCTACGAACTTGGGGACAATCGGCCTATAACTTTGGATACCACTTCTCCATCCTCATCGATCCCTTATCCGGGGATTACCCCTCTTGATCCTTTCCAACATCTCAAAGCCATCGGGATCCAGCGCCCTCCACCATGAATGAGACCCAGCTTTGATATTCCTATCAACGAGAAAGCAAACGCCTCGGCTATCCGATTCTGCGGCCTGCGCATTGCAGCCAAGTTCACTCCCTCTCCTCGGTATAGGCCATCCCGAGCATTCCTAGGCCTCAAAATCAGCTCGACCAGTCCTTTCGGTGTCTGCCGCGACGGATCTTCCGCCCTCCGGCTTTGCAGCCGGGACCCCGGGAGGTTCGGTGATCCTTTTTCTACTTCGAAGTATGAGCCTAATTCCTATGCCTCAGGCCCCGTCTCACGGGAACACGGGACTGGTCAAGTTTACACTTACTTCCCCTCAGATCCCGAGCCTTGGTACCGGCTACGGCTGTGCACTCTTGTCCTTCCACCCCAGTCGGATAAGCCCCTTCTCAGGAATCGAGCAATCCTAAACCATCCCCCGACTCAGACATGGCTTGGCTAATGGAACAAGTTAGTTGCCATGCGAAAGTTTGGAAATAAACACCAAGGACGGCATACCCGGATCAAGCGATCCCAATGAGTTGTCCTGCTCTCCCGAAATTCCGAATGCCACCGAAGACAGAAAGTTGGCCAACGACGGTGTCCCCGGACTCACATTGAAAGTCTACATTCTTGCCATGAGAATAGATTATGCGCGGCAACATTCAATGGCCAGGCCATTTTTCGGTTATCATTAAAAGGTTCGGCTCTCTTAGGTGGTATCCTGCGTGAACGAGGCTGAGCTACTTGGGACCAGATCAAGGAAGCGTTCCTAGAAAGTATAAGGCCAATTTGAATTGGGAAACCCATCAGAATGACCTATCGGCGGTACCCTACAACGTTCGGATGAGCCGAGTAAGCCTTGAATTCTACAAGGATTGGAATTGGAAGCTCGGTCGAAATGATGACCCGCTCGATGAAGGTACAATGGATGAAGTTAAGTTCAAGGAGATTCCGCGGTCAGTAAAGTACTTCCACGTATGGCACATCAATGGTGTCGACAAGGCAAGCTAATGATCATGAGTGCACAATCTCCGAAATGACGAAGAACGGCGGCAAGGCGCTACTCCCCGAGGACGCGGCAAGAAGGAGTGAGATCCGCGGTCCGAACCCTTGTCAAGTCCCCGCTTGAGTCGTAAGTAGCGTAGGGTCCGAGTCGGTGGCGTCTATTCAAAGTCGAGTCGAGAATCTTTGAATTCCGAGTCCTCGAAGTCATCAGAAGGCTCTCACGCATGAGGATTATGAAAATGTAATCGATGTCATCTTTCCCCTTATTTTTGAATGAAATGACAAATCTTTTGATTATCCTGCTTTATTGCCGAAACTTAACAAATGATAGAATTAACTCAAAACTTATGACGAACGGTTAATAATGCATCATTTTGAACAAGATTGCAAGCACACTAAACAAACAATACATTAAAGAAATCTTTTAAGCGGAGTTTTGAAAAAAGGACCAAAGCCCGGGCCCCAGTAGCAGGGAGGTTTTGATAAGTGTGAACTTGGGTACTATTGAGGAACCTAAGGGAACAGAGTTGGAAGGCTTCTTCCGAGGGTTGAAAAGGGGCAGATTGATCGTCAGGCTTTCCCCGGAGAATACGTCGGCGTGTTTGCATGGTCCATGCACAAGGATATGTCCGGGGCTAGAACAGGTTCGATAGTTAGAGAACCGCACAGAATCCCTCTAGCACCCAGGAAGAAAGCTTTAAGCCGGTTGAGAGCGAAAGCTGGAAAAGATCAAGACCGGAGATGGTCTCTAGGTCAGGAAGAAATTGAGAAGCTACTTTGCGGGTAGGGTTCATCAAGAGTCATTGAAATACCCGACATGGTTGTCCAACATCGTATGGCCAATAACGAGGCCCGAGTGGGAAGGTGCGGCTTGAGTGTGTGGATTTAGAGATGTGAGACAGGCCGGCCCCATTGAGACGGCTACCACTTACGCCCGGTAAACATAGACATCCTGAAAGTGGACTCCTTTGCTGACCAAGCTCCAAAGTTCAAATCCTTCGTTGATGGTTTTGTAGGCCTACAAACCGGAGTCAAGATGGCAGAGGAAGACCAAGAAAGACGGCCTTCACGGGTCACACCGCCAGGGAACCTAACTTTGTTATCACGGTAATGCCATTCAAGGGCTCGGAGAATGCGGGGCTACTTGCGAAGAGGGCAGCGAACCGCGCTTTTTCATGACATGATCCACAGAGGAGAGTATGAGTCTACGTAGATGATATGATAATCCACTCCAAAGGAGAGGGTGGCGGCACTTTATTGACCTACGAAAATTCTTTGAGAGGTTGAGGCGGCAGTTTCCATGATGACTAAAGCCACACCGAATGCACCTTCGAAGTGACAAGGGAAAAGTGCTGCCCGGGTATATGGTCCACGGAAGCCGAGGTGATAGAAGTTGACCCCAGAAAGATCAAAGCCATCAATGGATATGAGGCCACCTCAAACCCAGACGGGAAAGTCGAGAGCTTCATGGGTAACTGCAGATTACACATCGGTAGTTTCAGTCAATCAGGTTGACCCATTATGCTGCGAGCCCCGTCTTCAAGCTCATGAAGAAGAATGTGGACACAGAATGGACCAGAAGAATGCCCAAGAATGCCTTTAGACCGAGATCAAGGCATACTTAGTACATCCACAGACCTATGCCACCCGGCACATAGACGGAAGCCTCTTACGCTTTCTACATCTCGCTGTTATCCCATGAGACACGGCAGGTTGGGGCATATGCTTGCATCGGGAAAAAGAAAGACTCTCGGGTAGAAAACGCCATTTACTTTGTCATTTAGGAAGTCTACGGGGAGTGAGGCTCGATTACTCGGCATGTGAAAAGAGACACCATGCGGGAGGTGAGTGCAGGTAGTCATAGGTCAAATTTGAAGAGCATTATATGTATAGCCCCACGCCTGTGAATTTGGTCTCGAAAATGGACCCCATCAAGTACATCTTTGACAAGCCTTCCCTCTCGATGCGTTTAGCGAAGTGGTCCTTCTTCTTGGCGAGAATACGACATCAACTATGTGACCAGGAAAGGCCGTAGGGTCAAGCATTATCGAGATCACTGGCGAACTTCCCGATGTAATGAAGACGGGCTGAACCCCGATTCCCAGATGAAGGGATCTTTGCGGTTGAGCACGAGAATAGATGGCAATTGTTCTTTGACGGAGCCGCTAACAAAAGAGGAAATGGTGTAGGAATGCTATTGGTCGATCCGAAAGATGAGCATACCCCATGGCCCTCAAGTTGAACTTTCACGCCACGAACAATGTCGCAGTATGAAGCTTTGCATTCTTTGGTTTGGAGGCAATTTGCCTTAGAAAGAAATGTCAAGGAGCTCGAAGTTTACGGGAGACTCGGCCACGATCATCAACCAAGTCTCCAACAAGTGGAAGGCTGTGGACCACTGTCTGCAGCGGTATCATGCCCGTATGGAGAGAGTTATTTGGACGGTTCGAGAGAAGTGACTTTCAGCTGCTTGCAGGGAAAAGAACAGATTCGCGAGATGCCACAGCTACTCTAGCCTCATTGGTAGAGATCCCCGAGGAAAAGACATAAAGCCCTTGAGTGGGTAGAAGAGAAGCTGACCTTACGTTTGTGAAGTGGACACAGGACCCGGAGCCTATAAAGGAACCTTGGTGAATCGGTTTACCAATTCCTCAAAGACGGAGAGTCGACTTTCGAGGAGGCGAAGAAGGTAGACCAAGAAGGTGTCGAGCCAAAAGCTTGCGGAGCCACGAAAAGGTTGGCCTCCCATTATGTCATCCTAGGAGGCAACTTTGTACAAGAAAGCGCTATCGAGGACCGCTCCTCTTATGTGTCACTCAAGAAAGAGCCGGAGAGTTGATGGCCGAAGTCATGATGGTCCTTGCGGTCCTGGCATGAATGCGAGCCCCTACGATGCAAGTGATCCTCGAGAATGGGTTACCTCCTGGATCTCCATGGAGGCAGGCTGCGTCCCGGCACGTCGAACTGCGACAAGTGCCGGCGGTTTGCAGACCTCGGCCATCTCCGCTCAGTGGCACATGTTACTTTGCATGGCGACTCCTTGGCCGTTTGCAACTTGGGGCATTGGCGTGATAGGAAAATAGCCCCGACGGGAAGCAATGGGCACGAGTTCGTGTTGGTAGCCATCGACTACTTCACCCGAGTGGGTAGAGGCGAGTCTACGAGGTCCTCGCTTCGAGAAAAGTGACGATTCATCAAAGAAAACATAATGTGCGGATATGGGGTGCCCAGCGAGATCATTTACGATAATGGGACACACTTCGAAGGAGGCTGCGATAGGCTAACATCGGGAGTCGAGTTACTCGCCACAAGTCGTCCCGTATAGACCTCGAGACCAATGGGTGTGGAAAGGCTGCTAATAAGACACTCGAGCGGATCATCAGGAAGATGGCCACCGTGGTCGTGATTGGCCCGAAAAGGCTGCACCTAGCACTCTGGGGGCTCTGAGACGTCTGTCGGAACGGCCCACGGAGAAACTCCTTTTGCCCTAACTTACGGGATGGAGGCTTGATGTTACCGGTGGAGTTGGAAATCCCGTCATTAAGGGTCCTCTGGAAAGCGGTGTCAATGAAGTAGAATGGTTGCGCGACCGGCATGATGAGTTAGCCTGCTTGTGAGAGAAGGCTAAAAGTCATGGAACACACCCGAGCCTACCGAGGCGAATGGCGAGCGTTTGATAAGAAAGGTCGAGGCCGGAGACATCGAAAGGGTGACTTAGTCTTTGAAAGTAAAGCCCCTACCAGAGATAACCCCACAGGAAAATGGGAACCCGTTTGGATCGGCCCTTATGTAGTGCGGAAGATGCTTGTCGGGAGGAGCAATGATAGGCTTGCAGGACTTGGATGGCAATCCCTTTGTCCACCCGATCAGCGGTGATAAACTCAGAAGATACTATGTCTAATAAAAAAAAAAAAAAAAAAAAATCTTAGTGCAGTGCAAAAAGAGTAATACCAGTAAATTTGAAAAACCCCAAAAAGGGCGGTCTAGGCAAAAAACGGGGTTGCACGAAAAAAAAATAAAAAATAATAAAAAAAAAAAATATATAAAAAAATCTTAGTGCAAAAAGAGTAATACCCGGCTGGTGAAAAACCCCAAAAGGGCGGTCTAGGCAAAAAACGGGGTTGCACGGAAAAAAAAAGAGACTTAGTTTTGTTAGTTCACGGAATGAACTACGAAGACTGAGCCCCTTAGCCTTTCTTGTAAAAGGGGAACGTGGCGGCCATATATGGTTCGGTCTAAACAATAAAAAAAGGGCAATAAAGCTTCCATAAAGTGCGTCCTTAGCAATAACTAAAAGGGTATTTCAGTTTTTCATAAAACGGGTCCCAAGTAATAAGACATTTGAATTTCCATGAAACATGTCTTGATTAATTTCTAAAATAATATTTCTTGTTCATTACAAGTCAAAAATTTCTTGATGAGTTCAAGCACGGTCTACCTCTTGACTACGCTAACACCTTTAAAAAGATCTAAAATACAATAAAATGCCTAAATAAACTAATGTGTTTGCAAATGGCAATAAGAGGATCTTGAGAAAAGACTTGTCGATCGTCATTCGCTGAGTCTTCTTGATCTTCTTCCCTTTTCCTCGGCCTCGTCGAGTCTTCTTCCTTTTCTTCTCAATAATGTCGGTATCCCTCAGCCCGACCTCTGGTATCCTCACTGGAGCCTCTACCAACCCCGTGTCAATAAGCGCTCTCTCTATACGAGCACGAGTCCGTATCTCCTCCCTACGAGACTCGAGTCAAATGAGCAACCTCGGACAACCTCTTGTACCGAGCCTCCATGTCCACGACCCAAGTCACCCGATTGGTTATGGCAACTCGCCTTAGCCTCGGTCTCCTCGAGTCCTACTCGAGTCGTGAGTCATCCCCAATAAAACTCGGCGTCTATCCTCCAAGATAACCTGAGTCGCTCCCATCTCCCTCTCGTACCAATCCAAGTAGGCCGGTGGTCAAGATCGTGCTCTTCCTGCTCCTAAAGATAGCCACTGGGTGGGAAAGCGAGTGTATGTCAAGCCCTCGAGAAAAAGTGAAGGCTCAAGCATTTGGGTCCCTCATGTCTAGAGACATCACCTCCATGGTCCGGATGTCCTCCCAGTCACTCAAAGGCTCCTGTAAAGCCCCAGCTGCCTGGATACCAAGCGGGGTATGTAGAAGGATGACCCGGCGGAATCACGGAACCCTCGCGACATAAGACTCTGAAATATCCTCTGGTACGCAGCCTCCGGTGTGGTATCCACCAACGGATGTCCAGTGGATAGCCTAGCCATCATCGGCTCCGGCTACCACATTCTGCTGCCTAGGTGCACCTCTCCGAGAAATCACCCAAGGGCAGAGTCGGCAAAGCCCAGGCAAAGCCAGGAGCCTCTCCTGCGGCCACAAAGTCAACATAGCCAGGACTCCGGACCTCATGAAATGGTCTCCCAGAGCCATCCTGTCGATCCCATGCAAAGTCTCCCCCAAAACCGGTGGGACGATATCCTTCCCGGCCACTGCAGTCTCGACCATGTCCGAGGAGACCACCGTGACAAATCCCCACGGACTCGGCGGTAAACGAGCGAGAAAGACGCAAAAAGGATAAATGCGTCCATAGCCACCATGGTAGCGGCCATAGGCTGGAGATCCAAACTGCCGGGATCTCGGAAAGGTCAATCCTGTCCGAAGCTACCATCATCTCCTCGGCCTCTCCCCGAGAGGAATGCGAGAAAGATGCAAGCTTTACCGCCACCGGCACGTCTCCGATCAGCGGAATAGATATAGCCTCGGTCTCGGGACCCCCAATCAAGGCTCACGAAGTCTTCGTGCGTTGGGACGATTTCGTTGTAAGAAAAGCGATAAACATGTCTCGGACGTCCCGAGGAACTTTCTTTGCGGCTCTCAACGGAGTCCCAATCGGGCGGGAGATCCCTCAAATGCCATAAAGACTTGATCTTGAAGGAAGAATCAATCAGCGGCCCTTGTGATTTTGGAAGTTATGTCTCGCCCAAGATTGAAGAACGGACGAGAAAATGGTCTCTCTTCCCCCTTTGTAGTCTAACGGGCCTCTCCATCGCAAAAGTGATCAAAGATGGTGCTTTTAGGTCCAAAATGTGCTCTGGGAACAATTGGGACAAGTCTAGAGTGAAAATGAAATGAAATGGCCAAGCCTTGCTTTTATTCGAGAAAATAACCGGTTCGGACAGACACGTGAGCCGCACGGCTTCATTTGCCCGAGACCTATCCGCACGGCTACATTAGCCCTCTGCGAGAAAAAAAATTCTGCGGCAACCAAAGTTGCTGCCCAAGGGAGTTTTCACCCCACTTTTTCAACCAAAACCTGTACAAAAACATATCCAAAGCCATTCGAAGCATTTATATATCATTATAAATCATTTTGGCCCAGTTTCAGCCCCAATTCCAAGCAAAAAAATCACCCCAAGGCTCAGATAATATGCAAATTGAAAAAGCATAAATTAGAAAAGTAAATAAAACATAAGTACAATGTCTTCGCCCCATCGGCGCCCAAATAAAGCAAAAAAATAAACAAAGTGTGCATAAAAATTGTTCATTGTTTGTTTTGTTCCAAATCTACTCTAGAGACCCCCTAGGCCTCAGATTCTTCTTCTTCCTCATGGCTTTTGCTCGGCTCATAGACGCTAGGCTCTCTCATCACGTCCTCACAGTCGCTCGCATCGGAAAGAGGGATGTTGTCGTGCTCGTACTCCGCCCAGGTGCTCCAAGATATCGGCATTAGGACCTCGCCCGAGGCTGGCCTTTGGATGAATACTCCGAAGCCGAGGAAGAGGATGCTTTGCGCCCCAGACATGCCTCCTTTTGCGCACGGGCTCCTGCACGCTTGTTGACGCTTTAGTAGCGCGAGCCGGCTTCTTGACCGAGGATCGGCACACGTCTTTCCAACCCACATTACGCACGACCAACTTTGTCATAGGTGCGAGTGGAACACGAGAAAAGAAAAGAAAATCTCGAGAAAATCTCGGAAAAATCTCGAAAATTGCAAAAAACGAAGAAAATCGAAAGCTAAAAAGGGAATAAGACCCTAAGAGTATACTCGCGGTGCTATCGGGTGGCGGGGTATGCTTGGGGCTCCCTCGTGTCGAGGGCAGGAATCCTCATCCTCCTCGGTACTCCGTGTACGACGTATGAGAGGTGTGCGGGAGGGATAGGCGGGTCGATAGGCTCATCCTCCCCATATCCACTGAGTGACCGCCGGCTTCGTCGGCTTACGTGGCGTCCTCAGTGCTGCTCCAAAAACACGGCGTAGGGGTACCCATGTCAAAATACTCCTCCGCAGCTATACCTCCACTGGTACCTCTCAATCTCATCCGCTGCCGAGTCCACAGGCTGCGGCATCCGTCTTTGGAGGATCGTGTGGAGTAATGGCGTCCAATGGAGGGACATGACCATCTTTGCCTCGAGAAACGGTCCCCCAGATATATGATGTCGCAAGTCGGCCCAGTGAGCCACCTCCTCTGCCTTGTCACCTCAATAGCATCTCCCGGCCAAAATCTCCGGATACCTGCCCCGGGGGTAGAAGTCCACTCCATCCGGTCCATCCTTATTGAGCACGAGGCTTCACCATCTTGTAGTCGAAAGTGATCCGGGTCTTCCCCGTGAACCTATCCCTCACATCTCCCCTCCCGGCGAACCATCGCGGGGAAAATGGTGATATCACTCTGCTGGTTCCAAGGAAAGAACCCGATCACCTCGCAAAACCAGGCTGCATGTTCAAAAACATCAAAAGGTCATTTTCTCATAAGAAGTCTCAAGACGAGAAAGAGAAAAGAGAAGAGAAAGAGAGGCTACCTCGAGGGCAAATGAGAAGCGGTCCATAGAAGCGGCTTTGTTTCGACTGTACATGTCCGAGAGAAGTATAACTCGGCCAATCCGGCCTCTCCCCAAGAGACCGTCCCTATCCCATCCACATCCTCCGAGAGTCAAGGAGGCAAGTCATGGCCAGCGTCCCCGAGAATTAGCAAAGATAGTGGCGATAGCATCGACCATATGAATGCTCTAGCAGCGCTGGGCGGTCACATCATTAGCGGCAAAGTTACGCATGCAAGTACGAGCTGCCACCTCGGCGTTCCGCGTCTCCATACCCAATCCCTTGGGAATCGGCTCAAATCAACCAAAGCCTGGAACTCCTCGGGCATAATATGGTCTCTCCAAGTCACGGGCCTCCCGGTGAGCTGCAGGGCCGATGTCCCATTGTAAAATCGGCAGGAGTCAGCTGTCGGCTCTCCCCGGCTCGGAGTGGAAGCTATGGGTGCTATCCCACCAAAACTCAGAATAGGCCTGGACCAAGCCCTTGCTCTTAGACGTGATGTGAATCCCCGTGCCGATGGCCTCTACAAACGCGTCCAGACCGGTAGCCCTCACCAAATTCTTGGGGTTCACCCCATTCTTCTCAAAATCCGGCATCCTCTGCCAAAGCCTGACCGCTATCTCAGATGGTCCTCTAGACTTGTTCTCCTGTAGACAAGCACAAAAAGAAGTGTGTCAATCATTCGTCATTTTCAAAAGCATGCATATATTCACGAAAGCGCACATGTTTTCAAAAGAAAAGCATTCACAAAAGTTTTTTTTTAGCATCATTTGCATCAAAAAACGTGACTTTCATCATTTGAAACACGTCATTTTAAGCACGTTGTTTTCCTAAGGCACAAAATCACAATTTTCACAATTCTTTGCACATAAGCATTATTCTTTCAAATAAAATGGCATGCATGAATCCTTTTCATCTTCCAAAATCATGTTTTCTCATTGAAAATCAGAATTTTGACCTAGTTCTAGCACAAGGCAAGAACTCCGTCTCATATTTAGACATTTCTCATTCTTACTTCATTTGCGAGAAAAAAGTGAGTCATTCTCATAATTTTCATCAAATAAATTGCACATGCATATTCTTAGCCTCATAGGTTGTTCATGCATCTCAAAATCATTCAAAAAAATCCTAAGAAAATCCTAGAAAAATCCTAGGAAATTCCTAAAATTTGGGTCAAGCCCTAAATCATTCAAAAATCAAGCAAAATCGACGGATTTGAGCAAAATGAGAATGCTTACCCCAACCGATCGAGGGTTCGTTGATTTATGCTCCCTTCTCCCCGGATAGAGCTCCGATGGAGGCGTAAGGAAGTCATACTTCCTCTCCGTCCGAACGAGCTCCTTCCTCCTCCTTCTCGCAGCCGCGGAGATGTTCCTTCTAGCTTGCCTCGGCATTGGGTTCCCCTCCGGATCCATTCCAAATCAGTAGAGCCAAAGGGAATTGAAGGAATTTCAAAATTTCTCTCCCTTCTCCTCTCTCTTCCTCGGCAGTTCTTGGGCGGCAATAATGCCCAATGCCCGTTCAAATCTGATTTTAAATAATCTGGAAAAAACAGGTCTCTAGCCGTACGGCTCCTTTTTCTCCATCTCATGCCGGGCGGCTTCATTCGCTCTGAGCAGAAATTACAATCCTGCCCCTGGACCTTCCACTTGGGCATGTAATTTCCGTTATCTTTTAACCAAGATAACATCTTTTTCAGAAAATATCCCTTATCTCTTTAGCAATTAAGCTTTCTTCTCAGTCGCCTCCGTTAATTCCGTTATAACGGGATAACGCTAGGTGACAACCTCCGAATTGTCAAGATTTTCTCAACTTAAGCTACCTCTATCCCGAATAGTGACGTACGCTCAAGTTTCTCTCAACTTAAGCTACCTCTATCCCGAATAGTGACGTACGCTCAAGTTTTCCTCATCTTAAGCTACCTCTATCCCGAATAGTGACGTACGCTCAAGTTTTCCTCAACTTAAGCTACCTCTATCCCGAATAGTGACGTACGCTCAAGTTTCTCTCAACTTAAGCTACCTCTATCCCGAATAGTGACGTACGCTCAAGTTTCTCTCAACTTAAGCTACCTCTATCCCGAATAGTGACGTACGCTCAAGTTTCTCTCAACTTAAGCTACCTCTATCCCGAATAGTGACGTACGCTCAAGTTTCTCTCAACTTAAGCTACCTCTGTCATGGATTGAGACGTATGCTTAAATCATTCTAGCTTTGGCAACCCATATCTCTGATTCGAAAGAGATTGAGACGCATGCTCAAGTCATTGGCAACCCATATCTCTGATTCGAAAGAGATTGAGACGTATGCTTAAATCATTCTAGCTTTGGCAACCCATATCTCTGATTTGAAAGAGATTGATACGTATGCTTAAATCATTCTAGCTTTGGCAACCCATATCTCTGATTCGAAAGAGATTGAGACGCATGCTCAAGTCATTGGCAACCCATATCTCTGATTCGAAAGAGATTGAGACGTATGCTTAAATCATTCTAGCTTTGGCAACCCATATCTCTGATTCGAAAGAGATTGAGACGTATGCTTAAATCATTCTAGCTTTGGCAACCCATATCTCTGATTCGAAAGAGATTGAGACGTATGCTCAAGTTCACCAAACTTTAGCTACCTCTATCTTCTCGACAGTGACGTAAGCTCTAGTTTCAATCAGGTGACATCCTCCAGTAATTGTCAATCAGGTGACATCCTCCAGTAATTGTCAATCAGGTGACATCCTCCAGTAATTGTCAATCAGGTGACAGCCTCCATTAATTGTCAAAATCTCAAGAATCCTAGACATCGTTCCTAACTATCTAGTGATGCTTGAACTACGATCAATGATTGATTCCTACAGGATACGTAGGTAGCCTTTTATAAAAGGTCCAGCCATTCGACCACTTTGGTCACCCTGTTTCTTTGTCACTCCTCAGTGATAAAGCAGCCCCTCATAGAGGTTCAGATATCCGACCACCTTGGTCACTCCTAGCATATCCCCAGTAGGATCAATTGCTTGACCTCCTAGGTCATTTTCTCTTCTATTTCCCCAGCAAGAGACCAGTTTCTCTTCTTCCTCCCCCAGCGGATCCTAATTCCGAACTACGGCCTGGCTTGATTCCTCCGGGATACGTAGGTAGCCTTCCAGAGGTTCAGCCATTCGACCACCTTGGTCACCCAATCCGTCTCGGCATTCGCCAGATCGGATCCTTTTCTATCGACAACCCCACTCGCCTTGCAAGTGACGTTGCCGAGGGGCTTCTGTAAGTACCCAAATCTGGCTCATGCCTTCCGGTTAAATTTCCCGGCAATTTCGGTAAGTTTCCCGGTAATTCCCCGGACCTTCCTAGTGTTCCGGAAATGTTCTGGAACAGTCCCAAATTAAATTAAGGGCTGAAGGGAGCCTTCCTAATTAAGAAACACGTTTTTCTTAATTAGGAAGAGGATTCTAGAATTTGCCACCTTGCATGGTTCTAGAAATGCTGAGTCACAATGGATAATGCCGCACGGCTGCATTAGCTCGCTGTCCCTAGCCGCACGGCTTCATTAGCCTTATCCAGACTGCCTATAAATAGAGCCCTCCTCTACCCATTTCAACACACAAACAATCAACACACAATCCATAGCAAGTCACCCACAAACACTCCAAATACGTGAAGAATACTGCTGGAAGCTCAAGAAGGTGAAGAAGAAGGCCAAGAAGCTCCCTCCCTCCTCCTTGAAGATCCAAGACCAACCTCTCCTCCTAGCTCCGACCAAAGAAGAAGGAAGCTATTGGTAACCTCGCACGCCCTACCTTTGCATCCTAATTGCTTTATAATTTGCTCATTGCATTGTCTTTATATTGCTTGGGACTTGGTAGATTAAAGATCCTATCTTTATATTCCCCCTTCCCCTTTGGCATGCATTAGACATCATTTGTCATAAAAATGTAGTCTTTTCCCATAAAGGTGCATCCTTTGCACCTAAAACCCCCATTTTCAAATAAAAATGTCATCTTCATGCATCATTTGCACATAAAAATCCAATCTTTTCAATAAAAATGCATCCTTTGCATTCAAAAAACCTTTTCCAATGCATCATTTGCATAAAAATCAAATCTTTATGCATCATTTGCAATAAAGATTATTTCTTTAAACTAAGTGCATCATTTGCAACCCAAAAATGTCATCTTTTCATTAAAGATTCATTTTTACATACATTTCCCCCATTCCCCCATTAACAACCTAGGAATGGACCGGTGTAAAAGATCCTATCTTTACATCGTTCCTTCCATTAAAGGTTCCATATCTCTTTAGAAAGGGACACCTTGAACCCTATATCTTCGATTATCGCTTAAGAAAGAGTATGAAGCATCTATACGAGCTCGACCGTCTTAAAGCGTAGGATTGATGGGCTAAGGACCCTCCTTTTCTAAAGAACCTCATCTTTGACCAAAAGAGAGTCATTCTCTCGATCACGCAAGTCCCGAGGGTCCCGAGGTTAAAATGCGATGATCACAAGTCATAAGATGAGGACGGGATCATAATCCCAAATACATAAAATTCCAAGGAATCCCGAGCGACAACCAACAAATGGTTTGTACGTCCGGAAGACAACTTGGGACATTTCCCCCCCTTTTTCTCAAACACATGCACACAAGAAAGCACGCAAGCAAGCACGATTACTGAAATCTTGGGAGACTTGCTCCGGCAAGGCACTTTGGGTGAACGCCAAACGTTCTTCCCAAGGGATAACTTAACCTCCGAACCCAAGTAAAAACCTTTTTTTCAAAGTTTTGAGGTAATCAAAATGGCGTGGCGACTCCGTTTTTCAAATTAAACCGGATGTCTTCAAACTCGCGTGAATCCAACAAAAATTTGGGCACCACATTCACACCTATCGATGCGTCTGGCAAAGTGGTCCTTCTTCTTGGCAGAGTACGACATCAACTATGTGACCAGAAAGGCCATCAAGGGTCAAGCGTTGTCAGACCACCTGGCGAACTTCCCCAGTAATGAGGACCGTGGGCCTGAACCCCAATTCCCAGATGAAGGGATCTTTGCAGTTGAGCCTGAAAACCGATGGCAATTATTCTTTGACGGAGCCGCTAACAAAAGAGGAAACGGCATCGGGATGCTACTGGTCGATCCGAAAGATGAGCACACGCCAATAGCCCTCAAGTTGAACTTCCCTGCCACGAACAATGTCACCGAGTACGAAGCTTGAATTGCTGGTTTGGAGGCTGCCTTAGAAAGGAATGTCAAGGAGCTCGAAGTTTACTGAGACTCGGCCACGATCATCAACCAGGTTTCCAACAAATGGAAGGCTGTGGACCCTAATCTGCAGCGGTATCATGCCCATATGGAGGAGTTGAGCTGGACAGGTTCGAGAGAAGTGACTTTCCACTACTTGCCAAGGGAAAAGAACACGGTCGCGAGATGCCCTAGCTACTCTAGCCTCATTGGTAGAGATCCCAGAGGGAAAAGCCATAAAACACTTCGAGTGGGTAGAAGAGAAGCCCCGGCTTTCATTTGTGAAGTAGACACAGGACCCGAGCCTATAAAGGAACCACTGGTACAATCAAATTTACAGTTCCTCAAAGATGGAGAGTCGGCTTTCGGAGACGAAGAAGGTAGACCAAAAGAAGGTGTCGAGCCAAGAGCTTACAAGCCACGAAAAGGTTGGCCTCCCATTATGTCATTCTAGGAGGCAGCACATTGCAAAAAGCGGTACCAAGGACAACTCCTCTTATGTGTCACTCAAGAAAAGGCCAAAGAGTTGATGGCTGAAGTCCACAATGGTCCCTGCGCTCCTCATATGAATGCTGAGCCACGATGCAAGTGATCCTCGGAATGGGTTACTCTTGGATTTCCATGGAAAGCAGTGTGTCCGGCACGTCCGAGAATGTGACAAGTGCCGGCGGTTTGCCAACCTCAACCATCTCCCGCCTCATGACACATGTCTTGCGCATGTGACTCCTTGGCCGTTTGCAACTTGGGGTATTGACGTGATAGGGAAAATAGCCCCGGCAGGAAGCAATGGGCACGAATTTGTGCTAGTAGCCATCGAATACTTCACCAAGTGGGTAGAGGCCAAGTCCTACAAGGTCCTCACTTCCAGAAAGGTGGCCCAATTCATCAAAGAAAACATAATGTGTAGATATGGGGTGCCCAATGAGATCATTTCTGATAATGGGTCGCACTTTGAAGGAGACTGCGATAGGTTACTGTCAGAGTTCAGAATCACTCGCCACAAGTCGTCTCCGTACAGACCTCAGACTAATTGAGTCGTGGAAGCTGCTAATAAGACGCTCGAACGGATCATCCGAAAAATGGCCACCCGTGGTCGTGATTGGCCCGAAAATCTGCACTTGGCACTCTGGGGCTACAGAACGTCTGTCAAAACAACTACAGGAGAAACTCCTTTTGCCCTAACCTACGGGATGGAAGCAGTGTTAACAGTGGAGTTGGAAATCCCGTCATTAAGGGTCCTCCTGGAAAATAGTCTCAATGAAGTAGAATGGTTGCGTAGCCGGCATGATGAGTTGGCCACATTGATGAGAGAAGGCTAAAAGCCATGGAGCACACCCGAGCCTATCGGGGGCGAATGGCGGAGCATTTGACAAAAAGGTCGAGGCCGGAGACATCAAAGAGGGTGACTTAGTGTTGAAAGTGAAGCCCCTGCACCAGAGAGAGCAAACCCCACAGGAAAATGGGAACCCGTTTGGATCGGCCCGTATGTGGTGCGAGAAGATACTATCGGGAGGAGCCATGAAGCTTGCGAGACACTGGACGGCAATCCCTTTGTTCACCCGGTCAGCGGTGATAAGCTCAGAAGGTACTATGTCTAAAAGAAAAATAAAAAAAATATAAAAAAAAAAAATCTTAGTGCAAAAAGAGTAATGCCCAGCTAGACTGAAAACCCAAAAAAGGGCGGTCTAGGCAAAAGAAAGGATTGCACATATAAATATATATATATATATAAAATAAAAATCTTAGTGCAAAAAGAGTAATGCCCAGCTAGGCTGAAAACCCTAAAAAGGGCGGTCTAGGCAAAAAACAGGGCTGCACATAAAAAAATAGTTCACCAGAATGAACTACGAAGACCTGAGCCCCTTAGTCTTTCTTGTAAAAGGGGAACGTAGGCAGCCATTTATGGTTCGGTCTAAACAATAAAAAAGGGCAATCAAGCTTCCATGAAGTGCGTCCTAAACAATAAATAAAAATAAAGGGCATTTCAGTTTTCATAAAACGGGTCCCAAGCAATAAGACATTTGAATTTCCATGAAATGTGTCTTGATAATATTTCTTGTTCATTACAAGTTAAAAACTTCTTGATGAGTTCAAGCACGGTCTACTCTTGACTCTGCTAACCTGCTACAAAGATCTAAAATACAATAAAATGCCTAATAAAACTAATGTGTTTGCAAAATGGCAATAAGGGAATCCTAAGAAAAGATTTGTCGATCGTCATTCTTGTGTCTTCTTTGGTCTTCTTCCCTTTTCCTCGACCCAAATCGAGTTTTCTTTCTCTTCTTCTCTATAATGTCGGTATCCCTCATTCCGATCTCCCAGTATCCTCATGGAGCCTCTACGACCCGTGTCAATAAGTGCCCTCTCTACACGAGCACGAGTCCGCACTTCCTCCCTCGAGCCTCGGTCAAAGGAGCGACCTCGGATAATCTCTTGTATCGAGCCTCCATATCTCGGATCAGGTCACCCGACTGGTTATGGCGACTCGCCTTAGCCTCCCGATCTCCCTCGAGTCCTACTCGACCGTAGTCAGTCCCAAAGCCTGACGTCTCTCCCAGGATGACCTGAAGTCGCTCCCATTTCCCTCTCGTACCCGGTCAAGTAGACGGTGGTCAAGATGGTACTCTTCACCGCTCCTGAAGATAGCCCTGGGAGGGAAAGCGGTGTATGTCGAGCCCTCGAGAAGAATGAGAAAGGCTGGTTTGGATCCCTCATATCCAATGGCATCACCTCCATGGTCCGGATGTCCTCCCGATCGCTCAATGGCTCCTGTAAGGCCCCGAACTGCTGGATACCAAGCGGGGGTATATAAAGGATGACCGACAAAACCATGGAACCCTCACTATATAGGACTCTGAAATATCCTCTGACAGTGCAGCACCTCTAGTAAGGTATCCATCAACGGACGTCCGAAGTGGATAGCCTAGCCATCATCAGCTCCCAGCTACCCTGGTCCTGTTGCCTTGGTGCACCCCTCCAAGAAATTACCCAAGGGCACTGAGTCGGCAAAGCCCCTGGCAAAGCCCCAAGCCTCTCCTGTAGCCATAAAGTCAGCACAGCTGGACTCCCAGACCTCATTAAATGGTCTCCTCTAGCAATCCTATCAATGCCGTATGCAATGTCTACACCCAAAACCCGGTGGAACAATGTCCTTCCCGGCCAGCCCCGCAATCTCGACCATGTCCAAGAGACCACCATGACGGATCCCCACGGACTCGGCGGTGAACAGAGCGAGAGAATACGCGAGAGAATAAAGGCATCCATAGCCACCGTGGTCGCGGCCATAGCCCAGGAGACCCAAACAGGCCCGGGATATCGAAAGGTCAATCCTGTCCGGGGCTATCATCATCCCCTCAGCCTCTTCCAATGAAATCTGCAGAAAAGATGCAAGCTTTGCCGCCACCGGCACGTCTTCGATCAGAGGAATCGATATAGCCTCAATTTTGGGACCCCCAATCAAGGCTCGGAAGTCTTCATGCGTTGGGACAATCTCGTTGTAAGAAAAGCAGTAAACGTGTCTCCGGACGTCCCAAAACCTTGCTGCTGCTCTCAAAAGGTCCCAATCGGGCGGGAGATCCCTCAAATGCCATAAAGACTTGATCTTGAAAGAAGAATCAAGCAGCCCCTTGTGAAATTGGAAGTTGTGTTTCACCCAAGATTGAAAATCGGACAGAAAACGGTCTCGCTTCCCCCTTTGCAATCTGACGGGCTTCTCCATTGCAAAATGACCAAAGATGGTATCTTTAAGTCCAATATGTGCCCTGGGAACAATTGGGACAAGTCTAGAGTGAAAATGAAATGAAATGGCCAAGCCTTGCTTTTATTCAGAAAATAACCAGTCCAGACAGAACTGTGAGCCGCACGGCCTCATTTGCCCTCAGGTCCATGCCGCACGGCTACATTTGCCATCTGCAGAAAAAAAAATCTGCAGCAACCAAAGTTGCTGCCCAGAGAGTTTTCACCCCACTTTCTCAACCAAGACCTGTACAAAAACATGTCCAAAGGTCACCCAAGCATTTATATATCATTATAAATCATTTTGGCCCCATTTCAGCCCCAATTCCAAGCAAAAAACTGCCCCGAGGCTCAAGTAATATGCAAATTAATAAAAGCATAAATAGAAATGCAAATAAAACAGTAATACATTGTTTTCGCCCCATCGGCGCCCAAATAAAGCAAAAAATAAACAAAGTGTGCATAAAAACGTGTTCATTGTTTGTTTTTGTTCCTAATCCACTCTAGAGACCTCCTAGGCCTCCGATTCTTCTTCTTCTTCATGTTGCTCGGCTCGTAGACGCTAGCCTCCCTCATCAAGTCCTCGGGTCAGCTCACATAGACAGATGGACATTATCATGCCCGTACTCGGCCCAGCTACTCCGAGAATGTCGGCATTGGGTCCCCGTCCCCGAGGCATGGCACTTTGGAAGAGTACTCGAAGCCGATGAGGTAGTGCTGTGCCCCGACGTGCCTCCTCTTGCGCCCGGGCTCTGTGCGTCCGGCTGCCGCCTTTGAAGTGCGGGCGGCTTCCTCAGAAGGGCCGGCACATGTCTTTCCGGCCTATTTCTGATGCACGGGCCGGTCTGTCGTCATAGGTGCGAGCTGGAACCCGAGAAAAAGAGGAGAAAAATCTCGAGAAAAATCTCGTAAAATCTCGGAATTGCAAAAAGAGAAATCTAAAAGGCTGAAAAAGGGAAAGACCCTAAAAGTGTACTTACAGTCTTTGTCGGGCAGGCGGGGTATCTTGCGGGGATCCCTAGTGTCGGGGTGACAGAATCCTCATCCTCCTTGAAACTCCGTGGACCACGTATGAAATGTGCGCAGGAGGGATCGGCGGGTCGAAGGCTCGTCCTCCCACATATCACTGAGTGACCGCCCCGGCTTCATGGCCTATGTGGCATCCTCGATGCCGCTCCTGAGCTACGTTGCGTAGGGGTATCCATGTCAAAGTACTCCTCGGCGGCCACGCCTCCGGTACCTAGCAATCTCATCCACTTTGCCAATCCACGTAGGTACGTAGCATCCGCGTCTAAATGTTGGAGGATCGTGGGGAGTAATGGCGTCGAGGGAGGGGATACAGTGGCCATACCTTGCCTAGAAAAATGATCCCCCGAATAGATGACATCACATGCTCGGCCACAGCGGCAATCTAATGCAATCGTCGCCTCAATTATAGTAGCAGACAAATCTCCCTTGCCCGATCGCCTCGATGAATAGAGATCTAGGCCGGTAAGCACTTTGAGGCTGCTTGGGGGTTACGCCCCATTCTTCTCAGAAATCCGGCATCCTCTCCTTAAGCTTTGCTATCTCAGAAGGTCCCCTGGATTTGTTCTCCTGTAGGAAGAACGCAAAAGAAATGTGTCAGTCCTTCATCATTTTCAAAAGCATGCATATATTCAAAAAGTGCACATTTTTTCAAAAGAAAAGCATTCATAAAATTTTTTCTAGCATCCTTTGCATAGAAAACACGTCTTTCATCACTTGAAACACGTCATGTCAAATCATATTGCTTTCCTAAAGCACAAAATCACAATTTTCAAAATTCTTTGCACATAAGCATTATTTTTTTCAACAAAATCCATGCATGAATCCTTTTCATTGCCCAAAATCCCGTTTTCTCATTGATAATCAAAATTTTGACCTAGTTCTAGCACATGCAAGGGCTTCGTCTCACTTTAGATAATTATCATTCTTACTTTATTATCGAGAAAAAAGTGGGTCATTCTCATTATTTTTGTCAAATAAATTGCGCATGCATGTTCTTAGCCTCATAGGTTATTCATCAATGTCTCAAAATCATTCAAAAATCCTAGGAAAATCCTAGAAAATTCTTAAAATTCGGGTCAAGCCCTAAATCAATCAATACTCAATCAAAATCGACGGAATCGAGCCAAATAAGAATGCTTACCCCAACCGATCACGGGTTCGTCGATTTGTGCTCCCTTCTCCCCGGATAGAGCTCCGATGGAGGTGTAAGAAAGTCGTACTTCCTCTCCGTTCGAACGAGTTCCTTCCTCCTCCTTTAAGCGGCCGCGGAGATGTTTCCTCTAGCTTGTCTAGGCATAGGATTACCCTTCGGATCCATTCTCGACCAAAGGAAGCAAAGGAATTGAAGGATTTTCGAATTTTCTCTCCTCTCTCTCTTCCTCGGCGTGTTCTTGGGCGGCAGTAATGCCAAATGCCCGTTCAAATCAGATTTTAAATAATCTGGAAAAATTAATCTTCTAGTCGTACGGCTTCTTTTTCCTCCCTCTCATGTCGGGCGGCCTCATTCGCTCTGAGCAGAAATTACAATTTTGCCCCTGGACTTTTCACTTGGGCCTGCAATTCCCGTTATCCTTTAACTAAGTAACACCCTTTTCAGAAGATATCCCTTATCTCCTAAGCAATTAAGCTTTCTTCCCAGTCGCCTCCGTTAATTCCGTTATAACGGGATAACGCTAGGTGACAACCTCCGAATTGTCAAAATCCGAACTTTTGCTACCTCTATCACGAATAGTGAAGTATGCTCAAGTTCTTCTAAACTTAAGCTACCTCTATCACGAATAGTGAAGTATGCTCAAGTCTTCTAAACTTAAGCTACCTCTATCACGAATAGTGAAGTATGCTCAAGTTCTTCTAACTTAAGCTACCTCTATCACGAATAGTGAAGTATTCTCAAGTTCTTCTAACTTAAGCTACCTCTATCACGAATAGTGAAGTATGCTCAAGTTATCCAAACTTCAGCTACCTCTATCACGAATAGTGAAGTATGCTCAAATTCTTCTAAACTTCAGCTACCTCTATCACGAATAGTGAAGTATGCTCAAGTTCTTCCAAACTTTAGCTACCTCTATCTCCTCGATAGTGACGTAAGCTCTAGTTTCTTCAGGTGACAACCTCCATTAATTGTCAATCAGGTGACAACCTCCATTAATTGTCAATCAGGTGACAACCTCCATTAATTGTCAAAACCTCAAGGATCCTAGACATCGTTCCTAACTATCTAGTGATGCTTGAACTACGATCAAGACTTGATTCCTCCGGGATACGTAGGTAGCCTTTCATAAAAGGTCCAGCCATCCGACCACTTTGGTCACCCTGTTCCTTCGTCACTCATCAGTGATGAAGTAGCCCCTCATAGAGGTCTAGATATCCGACCACATCGATCACTTCTAGCATATCCCCAGTAGGATCAATTGCTTGACCTCTTAGGTCATTTGCTCTTCTACTTCCCCCAAAGAAGAGACCCGGTTTCTCTTCTCCATTCCTCGCGGACCCTATTCCGAACTATGGCCTGGCTTGATTCCCACTCGGGATACGTAGGTAGCCTTCCAAGGTTCAGCCACTCGACCACCTCGGGTCTCTCAATCCGTCTCGGCATTCGCCAGAGCGGATCCTTTTCTATCGACAACCCCACTCGCCCTGCAAGTGACGTTGCCGAGGGCTTCGTAAGTACCCAAATCTGGCTCATGCCTTAGGTTAAATTTCCCGACAATTTCGTAAGTTTCCCGGTAATTCCCCGGACCTTCCTAGTGTTCGGAAATATTCGAACTGTTCCCAAAACAATTAAGGGCTGAAGGGAAGCTTCCTAATTAAGAAACACGTTTTCTTAATTAGGAAATGTTCTAGAATTTGCCACCTTGCATGATTCTAGAAACATGCCGAGTCACAAGGGATAATGCCGCACTGCATTAACCCAGGACCTCAGTAGCACGGCTTCATTCGCTCTTCCCAGGCTTGCCTATAAATAGAGCCCTCCTCTACCCATTTTAAAGAGACAACAAGATCATCAACCACTACACAATACACTACACTCAAATGTTTTGCGAAGTTAGGAAGCCAAAGGGTGCCAAAAAGCCTCCTCCCTCCTCCTTGAAGATCTAGAAGTTGGTCATTCCACCTAGCTCCACCCAAAGAAGAAGAGGCCACCATTGGTAACCTCTCACTCCCTAAACTTGCATCCTAATTGCTCTATATGATTTAATTGCTCATTGCATTTCATATCTTGTTATTATCTTTGCTTGGGACTTGGCATTCATAGTTAAAGATTATATCTTTATACCCCCTTTCCCCCTTTTGCATGCATTAGGCATCCCTTGCCATTAAAGATGTAATCTTTTGAATCAAAGGTGCATCCTTTGCACCTAAAAACCCTATTTTTACATAAAAATGCCACCTTCATGCATCCTTTGCATATAAAAATCCAATCTTTATGATAAAAATGCATCCTTTGCACATGAAATCCTTTTTCAAGCATCCTTTGCATTAAAGATCATATCTTTATCCTAAATTAGCATCCCTTGCTTCTTAAAAATGCAATCTTCATGCATCCTTTGCATATTTGAATCCCAACTTCTTCATAAAATGCATCCTTTGCATAAAAATCATGTCTTAATGCATCCTTTGCAAATAAAGATCACTTCTTTAAATCAAATGCATCCTTTGCAACCCAAAAATGTCATCTTTTCACTAAAAATGTCATTTTTACATGCATTCCCCCATGTCCCCATTAGCAACCTTGGAACGAACCGGTGTAAAAGATTCTATCTTTACATCGTTTCTTCCATAAAAGGTTTCATAATTTCTTTAGAAAGGGACAACCTTGAACCCTATATCTCCGATTATCACTTAAGATGAGTATGAAGCATCTATATGAGCTCGACCGTCTTAAAGTGTAGGATTGATGGGCTAAGGACATTCCTTCCTAAAGAACCTCATTTTGTGACTATAAAAGGGAGTCATTCTCTCGATCATGCAAAGTCCCGAGGTTAAAAATGCAATGATCACAAGTCCAAGATGAGGACGGGATCATAATCCCGAATACATAAAATTCCAAGGAATCCCGAGCGACAACCAATAAATGGTTTGTACGTCCGGAAGACAACTTGGGACATCCCCCCCTTATTTTCAAACACATGCACACAAGAAAGCACGCAAGCAAGCACAATTAATGAAATCTTGGGAGACTTGCTCCGGCAAGGCACCTTGGGTGAACGACGATCCGTTCTTCCCAAGGGGTAACTTAACCTCCGAACCCATAAAACCTTTTTTTCAAAGTTTTGAGGTAATCAAAATGGCGTGGCGACTCCGTTTTTCAAATTAAACCGGATGTCTTCAAACTCGCGTGAATTTCCAATACACAAAATTTGGGGCACACATTCACAGGTACCTCCACCACAAAAGAAGAAAAGGGATAGACATTACTACAAGATTGAAGGGATAACTCAAGAAGAACTCCTCGAGGTGCTCATCAAGAATGGAAAAATCAAACCAAGAGAAGGTGGACCTCCAAAGAAAGCTCTTCCTGCCAATCATGCTCATCATCTCTTCTGCAAGTACCACAACTTCACCGGCCACGACACCAACTCATGTTTCCACTTGAAAGACGTCATCCAAGATTTGTTTGACGATAAAGAAATAGGGCTACCTAATGTTGTTACTAATCCTTTACCAAACAATGAGGTCAATTTGATAGAAGTAGAAAGTAGCTTCAAGGACCCTACTCGTCTAGCCACAACTGTGGACGAGAGCCCTTTTGAATTTAATAAATCTTCTTTCTGTTATATGATGTCTTGGGATGAAATCTTAGAACAAAAGGAAAAAGGGTCTAAAACAGTCAATCTCCTCACACGATCTGGTCATGTGATCATCAACAAAGATCCAAGGGACGAAAATCCTCCTAAATAAACAAAAGTTTCATCATCAAGCGAACCAGACGACCCTCTCTTAACTCAGCTAAAGAAGACACAAGCAAACATCTCAGTTTGGGATCTCATAGGAGCATCTCACAAGCACCGGGAAATGCTGAAAAAGGCCTTGG
Source organism: Adenophora triphylla var. japonica (assembly GCA_022495995.1). Taxonomy (NCBI): domain Eukaryota; kingdom Viridiplantae; phylum Streptophyta; class Magnoliopsida; order Asterales; family Campanulaceae; genus Adenophora; species Adenophora triphylla. The sequence goes on from JAFEMH010005351.1 coordinate 27,657, forward strand.
CTCAAATGACTATTTCCTCAGAAGCAACAACCGAAGAGCTTACTCAAATGATCGATCAAGTATAATTTGGCAACGTCATCACTTTCACTGACTTAGACCTCCCATCCTATGGGAACAGTCATCATGAGGTCCTCTACATAACTGCTAAGGTGAATGGATACCGAATGCCACGCATTTTGGTCGACAATGGTTCTGCAATCAATGTCCTTCCGAAGAAAGCCTTATCATCATTAGGCCTCACCCACAAAGACCTTAAGCCATCAAGGCATACTGTAAGAGGGTACGATTGTACTGCTAGAACCGCTTTGGGATTAGTCGTGATACCTATAGAAATGGGGCAAGTCACCATGAGCATCGAATTTCAAGTCATCGACATCCCGACATCCTTCAACTTGCTGCTTGGCCTCCCTTGGCTACATGACATAGGGGGTGTACCTTCCTCCCTACACCAGTGTATCAAGTTCAGACACAACGACACAATAGTCACCGTACACGGAGAAATGGTTACTTCTAGCCCTATCCTCGAGGTACAACATAGCACTTCTGATTACCTGTTCAGTGGCTTTGAGATCGAGAAAGAAAGCACCGTGGATGTCATAGAAACTTGCAACGAAAACGACTACTCCAAAGCACTTCGGTTTTCCGGAAACGTTCCTGTTTGGAGAATGATGCAATCAAAGGGCTACTTTCCTGGTTTGGGACTTGGAAAACACTTACAAGGGATAACGGAACCACCAACGGTTCTCTCACCACACACGAAGCATAGCCTAGGATTCATCACTTCCATCCATGATGGAGATGACGAAGAAGAGTGGGACTTCACTCAAGTCAAGTGGGAAGGAACCACATACAAAGGCCACAATGACCCAAAGGTCAAAGATGGCAACCTCAAGCCATATCGAAAGACACTCAATGGCGACTTCATCCGAGAAGGGGAAAGTATCCCCTACTTTATATTTTCAGAACCATGGACTGACGATAAAGGAAAGCGCCAACCGGGCTTTGAAATCTTCAGCAACTGCGATGCTTCACCAGATGAAACAAAACCCGTCCCGCTAATCCCTAAATATTTGTGGGGCACGAAGGCAGAAATGACCAGCAAATGGGACTTTGTGTTGGGAGAAGACATGCTGCGATAGTTTGAAGACCTGTTCCGGTTAGAAGACAGCCAAATCCATGTAATCTCCAAGGGGGACGCTCCAACTATTGATTACACGAAGCTGATACAGAAATGTGATGAGCCAATTCTAAACTGGCACATCACCGGAGGACCAGTTGTTGATGAAGACTTCATGATCAAAGAGCTTGGTTGTACTCCCCATCCCCGCAGGAAGATAGGCCCTGTAACTTTCACATTAGAAGCAGGCTCCCCCTCTGATGAACTCACTCAAGAGGACATCGAGGCGGTGGCCGAGCATGTATTCCCTTACTTCCTTAATGAAAACTTTGATCTTTCCGAGAACCTTGAGATTGCTAACATCTTGAATGATGAATTAACTAATAATAATCAATATAACGAACACGTTAATAATGAATCATACGATGAGATAGATCAAGAAAATGAACAAATTTTAAAGGAATTAGCAAAGCAAGTAGGTCGTTGTGGAAAGAATGGCCCTGTTGACAATGAGGAAATGCAAACGGTTAATCTCGGGACAACAGAAGATCCCAGAGAAACAAAGATCGGCAGCTTCTTCAAGGGGGAAGACAGAGAAACCTTGACCCAGCTCATCAGAGAATATGTCGACGTCTTCGCTTGGTCCTACAAACATATGCCTGGGTTGAATCAGTCAATTGTGGAACACAAGATACCACTACTACCCAACGCCAAGCCAGTCAAACAGAAACTGCGCAGAATCAAGCCGGAATGGTCAATGCAAGTAAAAGAGGAAATCATGACACTCTTGAACGTGGGGTTTATCAAAGTGATCAAGTATCCGGAATGGCTAGCAAACACGGTACAGGTAGCCAAGTCGAATGGGAAAATACGAGTCTGTGTCGACTTCAGAGACTTGAACAAAGCATCCCCTAAAGATGACTTCCCACTAACAAACATAGACATGTTGGTCGACGCCACAGCAGCATACGAAGTCCGCTCATTCGTCGATGGCTTCGCAGGGTATAACCAAATCCTCATAGCAGAGGAGGATCAGCACAAAATGGCATTCACCACACCTTGGGGGACGTTCTGTTACACGGTCATGCCGTTTGGTCTCAAGAACACCAGAAACTGGTGTTTTAGCGACGAAATCAACAGCGACGGAAGCATTCCGTCGCTATTTAGCGACGGAAATTATGCTTTAGCGACGGAATTAATTTGGCGCCAAATTTACCAACGGAATTAAATTTCGCCGCTGAATTCCGTCGCTAAAAATGAATATTCGACGAATATTCGTTTTAGCGACGAAGTTTCAGCGGCGTAATTTAATTCCGTCGCTAAATAAAATATCAGCGACCGAATTATTCCGCCGTTGATAATTTATTTATTTTTTAATTTTTTTTAAGTTATCAGCGACGGAATTATTCCGTCGCTGATAATTTATTTATTTTTTATTTTTTTAATTTATCAGCGACGGAATTATTCTGTCGCTGATAATCTAATTTATTATTTTTTTTAATTTATCAGCGACGGAATTATTCCGTCGCTGATAATTTATTTATTTTTTAAAAAAAAAATAGATTATTAGCGAAGGAATACTTCCGTCGCTGAATTTTTTTTTTTATTTTTCTTCTATATACTTTCATTTGTTTAGTTTTTTTTCTATCTTTTTTTATAACTTTTTCTAAAAAAAAACCACTAATTAAAAAATGCTAAAATATTATTTTCTAGTCAATAAAAAATTTAAAAAAATTAAAAAAATAATTATACCCTCTTTTGACTTTTATTCTATATACTTTCATTTGTTTAGTTTTTTTTCTATCTTTTTTTCTATAACTTTTTCTAAAAAAAAAACCACTTATTAACAAAGGCTAAAATATTATTTTCTAGTAAATAAAAAATTTAAAAAATAAATATAGGGTAGTCCATCCCTCTTTTGACTTTTCTTCTATATACTTTCATTTGTTTAGTTTTTTTCTATCTTTTTTTCTATAACTTTTTCTAAAAAAAACCACTAATTAACAAAGGCTGAAATATTATTTTATAGTCAATAAAAAATTTAAAAAAAATTAAAAAATAAATATAGGGTAGTCCGTTCCTCTTTTGACTTTTCTTCTATATACTTTCATTTGTTTAGTTTTTTTTCTATCTTTTTTTCTATAACTTTTTTCTAAAAAAACCACTAATTAACAAAGACTAAAATATTATTTTCTAGTCAATAAAAAATTTTTAAAAAAATAAAAAATAAATATAGGGTAGTCCGTCCCTCTTTTGACTTTTCTTCTATATACTTTCATTTGTTTAATTTTTTTCTATCTTTTTTTCTATAACTTTTTCTAAACAAAACCACTAATTAACAAAGGCTAAAATATTATTTTATTGTCAATAAAAAATTTAAATAAAATTATAAAATAAATATAGGGTAGTCCGTCCCTCTTTTGACTTTTCTTCTATATACTTTCATTTGTTTAGTTTTTTTTCTATCTTTTTTTCTATAACTTTTTCTAAAAAAAAACACTAATTAACAAAGGCTAAAATATTATTTTCTAGTCAATAAAAAATTTAAAAAATAAATATAGGGTAGTCCGTCCCTCTTTTGACTTTTCTTCTATATACTTTCATTTGTTTAGTTTTTTTTCTATCTTTTTTTCCATAACTTTTTCTAAAAAAAACCACTAATTAACAAAGGCTAAAATATTATTTTATAGTCAATAAAAAATTTAAAAAAAATTAAAAAATAAATATAGGGTAGTCCGTCCCTCTTTTGACTTTTCTTCTATATACTTTCATTTGTTTAGTTTTTTTTCTATCTTTTTTTCTATAACTTTTTCTAAAAAAACCACTAATTAACAAAGACTAAAATATTATTTTCTAGTCAATAAAAATTTTTTAAAAAAAATAAAAAATAAATATAGGGTAGTCCGTCCCTCTTTTGACTTTTCTTCTATATACTTTCATTTGTTTAGTTTTTTTCTATCTTTTTTTCTATAACATTTTCTAAACAAAACCACTAATTAACAAAGGCTAAAATATTATTTTATTGTCAATAAAAAATTTAAAAAAAATTAAAAAATAAATATAGGGTAGTCCGTCCCTCTTTTGACTTTTTTTCTATATACTTTCATTTGTTTATTTTTTTTCTATCTTTTTTTCTATAACTTTTTCTAAAAAAAACCACTAATTAACAAAGGCTAAAATATTATTTTCTAGTCAATAAAAAATTTAAAAAAATAAATATAGGGTAGTCCGTCCCTCTTTTGACTTTTCTTCTATATACTTTCATTTGTTTAGTTTTTTTCTATCTTTTTTTCTATAAATTTTTCTAAAAAAAAACCAATAATTAACAAAGGCTAAAATATTATTTTATAGTCAATAAAAAATTTAAAAAAAATTAAAAAATAAATATAGGGTAGTCCGTCCCTCTTTTGACTTTTCTTCTATATACTTTCATTTGTTTAGTTTTTTTTCTATCTTTTTTTCTATAAATTTTTCTAAAAAAAAACCAATAATTATCAAAGGCTAAAATATTATTTTATAGTCAATAAAAAATTTAAAAAAAAATTAAAAAATAAATATAGGGTAGTCTGTCCCTCTTTTGACTTTTCTTCTATATACTTTCATTTGTTTAGTTTTTTTCTACCTTTTTCTATAACTTTTTCTAAAAAAATACTAATTAAAAAAGACTAAAATATTATTTTCTAGTCAATAAAAAATTTAAAAAATAATAAAATATAAACATAGGGTAGTCCGTCCCTCTTTTGACTTTTCTTCTATATACTTTCATTTTGTTTAGTTTTTTTCTATCTTTTTTTCTATAACTTTTTCTAAACAAAACTACTAATTAAAAAAGGCTAAAATATTATTTTATTGTCAATAAAAAATTTTACAAAAAATTAAAAAATAAATATAGGGTAGTCCGTCCCTCTTTTGACTTTTCTTCTATATACTTTCATTTGTTTAGTTTTTTTCTATCTTTTTTTATATAACTTTTTCTAAAAAAAACCACTAATTAACAAAGGCTAAAATATTATTTTCTAGTCAATAAAAAATTTAAAAAAAATTAAAAAATAAATATAGGGTAGTCCGTCCCTCTTTTGACTTTTCTTCTATATACTTTCATTTGTTTAGTTTTTTTTTCTATAACTTTTTCTAAAAAAACCACTAATTAACAAAGGCTAAAATATTATTTTCTAGTCAATAAAAAATTTTAAAAAAATTAAAAAATAAATATAGGGTAGTCCGTCCCTCTTTTGACTTTTCTTCTATATACTTTCATTTGTTTAGTTTTTTTTTCTATCTTTTTTTCTATAATTTTTTCTACATTCTAAATGACATTTAAAGTGTTTTTCATCTCTATGACTGTGAGCACCCCAACCCGGGACCTAACGCGTGTCCCGAGCTTGAGAAGCTCAATCTAAGAAAACCAGTCTTCTATTTTTAAAAACTTTTATTTTACTTTAAAAGAAAATCAATTCTCAAACTTCCCAATTAAAATCAACTGATAAAATCTCCACTCGGAGAAATTTAAATAAATAACCTCAATACCATAACTTGATCAATTACATCGAAAACCCTAATTAACATTGTTTAACAAAAGAGCTTTCCATACAAATTATAAAAGAGTAATACTTATATAGGACTCCCGACAATCCACTCATATACCTATCCTGACAAGTCCCAAAAGTAAGAGTCCAACTCTTTCCCCGGCCTCACTGGTTCAGGTCACCTGTCTCAGCACAATCTAAAACAGTAAAAGGGAAGGGATGAGAATAAATCTCAATAAGCTATTATGAATGCAGCAAGATGCCAAACAAGATGCAACACATAGCATGGTAGCACATAACACATTATGAAAGTGGTAAACACCTTACGTTACCTCATTTTACCTTTCCTGTCTGAACAATAAGTCGTACAACGTGGGAGTCAAACTCCGCTCTTTGGTGAATTTCCCCCATGCACCTTCACCACTTATAGGTCTCATACCCCAGAGATTCATATAAGAAAATAAGATACTTATATGACCCTTTTTCAGAGTATCATATAATATCAGCGCTTTGTAAAGCTTTTGGCTTCATACAGAGCATTCCACCTAATCACCAAATTGCAGCGGTCGTAAGGCTTTTGGCTCAATACAATGGCTAGCACCCCCCACTCGTGGCCACGGAGGGGTAGTCACAAAGTATAATGAACCTTCAATCACTTATAGAACAAATCAATAATTGATTGAATTCCATTATACCCCCTAATCATATATACTCGTTCAAGCACATGATAGATACTTGAAATAAATCCACAAAGGGGATAAGAACATAACAACATGGTAATGTATACTCATGTTAAATCAATATCATAGTGCCACATTCATTTAATACACTATGCATAATACCATTAACGAATATAAATTCAAATAAGGTATCCATATAACCACATAATCCACACCGGGATACAATATAATCAACATGTCAGATAATCCACAATTGGGATACAATATATCAATATACCAAATAATCCACACTTGGGATGCAATACCACAATGTGATACATAAACCATTCCTACATAGTCATTACTCAACCTCAAATAGCCTTAATAGAGGTTCAAGATCTACTTTCCACAATTTCATTTTTTGATCAAATAAGACTTCATTGTATAGCCCAAGCATTCTACTTTAATCTAAGTTAAAGAGAGTTCAATTATGGTCTAGGTTGAATAGATTTAAACAGCTCCAAAAATAGTTCAATGTCACCAGGCCAGGGCACGACTCGTTACTTTCACGTGGCACGACTCGTGCCTGAGGGCACGACTCGTGCCAATTTTCCTTAAGTTGATCAGAACAACTTGGCTATTCCTTCACGATTCGTTATCATGAGTTGGCCATGGGCACGACTCGTGATCCAGTGCACCACTCGTGCTCATTTGCACCACTAGTGCAAATTTGCACCACTAGTGCTCATTTGCACCACTAGTGCTCATTTGCACCACTAGTGCAAATTTGTACCACTAGTGCTCATTTGTACTAGTCGTGCCAATGCCCAAAATTGAGACATCAGTTGCAACATCAGCAACCCCAAATCCAAGTGACCAAAAACCAAGTTTCCTTTATTTGCAGCTGATCCAAAATCCTTACCAACATCAACCATTCTACCCCTAACTATTTTATACCTCTTCCAAGCCAATCCAACACTAACTAACATCAATTTGGTACTCCAAATCTATACTAGTCATTCCAACCAAATAGAGGAACCTAACATTATACTACTTAGTTAGTTATCACATTTCACTATCACATTCGATGTTCATCATCCTTACTTCACATTAACCATTTTCTTACACTCTTATTTCTTTATCAACTATCATGAACAACACATTATATCTAGGTCATAAATTAATTCTTACTCCAAGGAAGTGTTCCAACAACTCAAGCAACAATTATAACAACAATATCCACATCAATTATTTCATGAACATTTAAATGAAAGGAAAGTCATAATAACTCACTTCCTAACTCTAATACTTGGCCAAACCCACAATAAATACTTACACTTAAACCATTAATATTCCCAATTACTCTATACCACTCTTCTCCCAACTTAGATCACCAATTTACAATTTAAGATCAATTCCAACTCAAATAACATTATTCCAAATATCAAAAATCATTTGCTTTCAACAAGAGATTAATTAACACATAAAGTGAGCAATTATTAGAAGGAAGTCATAATAACTTACTTTGGAATAGGAGGTGGATTATGGATTTCTTGAGCTTGTTAAACTCCCCTAGATGTCCCGATTACAAAAGTACTTCCGGATTGAAAGATGAAGAAGAAATGACCTCTCTAGGAACTTGAGAAGGTGAGGCTTCAAGGTTGATTTTCCATGGAGGTTGTAGGAGAAAGATGAGGGAGGATGATGGAGGAGGTTAGAGGGAGTATGGGAAGAGTAAGAGAAAGTATGGAAGGTATGGGTGGTATTGACTTTAGAGGGAGAAGGGGAGGATTTTAGGGAAATGGTCCCCTACAAGAACTCTTCCAATTAATTTAAATAACCCTCCCAACCCAAAATATTTTATTTGTCCATTTTATTACCACTCCATCCTATTACTTTATTTATTTTCTATTTTTATATTTCCCCTAGAATATTATTTTATTTCCTTATCATTTTATCCTAATATAAGAAATCAAGTATATAAAAATGAACACATAATATTAATAATAATATTAAAAGCACACAAAATGATGCTAAAATAGTGTCTAGGATTAGGGTCGTTACAATGACTTTCCTCAAAATCCAAATGGAAATTGAGTTACAAATATGTGCCATTATTTAGGGTTTTTAGGGTTTTATGTGTCCCGATCTTGTGAAAATGGTATACGGCTACCTCGTTTATTTTTTTTTAATTTTTTTCTACATTGTAAATTACATTTAAAGTGTTTTTCATCTTTAGGACTTTCCTCAAAATTCAAATGGAAATTGAGTTACAATTATGTGCCATTATTTAAGGTTTTAAGGAATGTGTCCCGATCTTGTGAAAATGGTATACGGCTACCTCGTTTATTTTTTTTTTAAATTTTTTTATACATTCTAAATGTCATTTAAAGTGTTTTTCATCTTTAGGACTTAATTTTCTCAAAATCCAAATGGAAATTAAGTTACAATTATGTGCCATTATTTAGGGTTTTTAAGGTTTTATGTGTCCCGATCTTGTGAAAATGGTATACGGCTACCTCGTTTATTTTCTTTTATTTTTTTTCTAAATTATAAATGACATTTAAAGTGTTTTTCATCTTTAGGACTTTCCTCAAAATCCAAATGGAAATTGAGTTACAATTATGTGCCATTATTTAGGGTTTTAAGGAATGTGTCCCGATCTTGTGAAAATGGTATACGGCTACCTCGTTTATTTTTTTTTATTTTTTTCTATATTCTAAATGACATTTAAAGTGTTTTTCATCTTTAGGACTTTCCTCAAAATCCAAATGGAAATTGAGTTACAATTATGTGCCATTATTTAGGGTTTTAAGGAATGTGTTCCGATCTTGTGAAAATGGTATACGGCTACCTCGTTTACTTTTTTTTTTAATTTTTTCTACATTCTAAATGTCATTTAAAGTGTTTTTCATCTTTAGTACTTTCCTCAAAATCCAAATGGAAATTGAGTTACAATTATGTGCCATTATTTAAGGTTTTAAGGAATGTGTCCCGATCTTGTGAAAATGGTATACGGCTATCTCGTTTATTTTTTTTATTTTTTTTATACATTCTAAATGACATTTAAAGTGTTTTTCTTCTTTAGGACTTTCCTCAAAATCCAAATGGAAATTGAGTTACAATTATGTGTCATTATTTAGGGTTTTAAGGAATGTGTTTCGATCTTGTGAAAATGGTATACGGCTACCTCGTTTACTTTTTTTTTTTAATTTTTTTCTACATTCTAAATGTCATTTAAAGTGTTTTTCATCTTTAGGATTTTCCTCAAAATCCAAATGGAAATTGAGTTACAATTATGTGTCATTATTTAGGGTTTTTAGGGTTTTATGTGTCCCGATCTTGTGAAAATGGTATACGGCTACCTCGTTTATTTTTTTTCTACATTCTAAATGACATTTAAAGTGTTTTTCATCTTTAGGACTTTCCTCAAAATCCAAATGGAAATTGAGTTACAATTATGTGCCATTATTTAGGGTTTTTAGGGTTTTATGTGTCCCGATCTTGTGAAAATGGTATACGGCTACCTCGTTTATTTTTTTTTATTTTTTTCTACATTCTAAATGACATTTAAAGTGTTTTTCATCTCTAGGACTTTCCTCAAAATCCAAATGGAAATTGAGTTACAATTATGTGCCATTATTTAAGGTTTTAAGGAATGTGTCCCGATCTTGTGAAAATGGTATACGGCTACCTCGTTTATTTTTTTTTAATTTTTTTATACATTATAAATGTCATTTAAAGTGTTTTTCATATTTAGGACATTTCTCAAAATCCAATTGGAAATTGAGTTGCAATTATGTGCCATTATTTAGGGTTTTAAGGAATGTGTCCCGATCTTGTGAAAATGGTATACGGCTACCTCGTTTATTTTTTTTTTATTTTTTTATATATTCTAAATGTCATTTAAAGTTTTTTTCATCTTTAGGACTTAATTTTCTCAAAATCCAAATGGAAATTAAGTTACAATTATGTGCCATTATTTAGGGTTTTTAAGGTTTTATGTGTCCCGATCTTGTGAAAATGGTATACGGCTATCTCGTTTATTTTTTTTTATTTTTTTCTACATTCTAAATGATATTTAAAGTGTTTTTCATCTTTAGGACTTTCCTCAAAATCCAAATGGAAATTGAGTTAAAATTATGTGCCATTATTTAGGGTTTTAAGGAATGTGTCCCGATCTTGTGAAAATGGTATACGACTACCTCGTTTATTTTTTTTTTTAATTTTTTATACATTATAAATGACATTTAAAGTGTTTTTCATCTCTATGACTTTCCTCAAAATCCAAATAAAAATTGAGTTACAAATATGTGTCATTATTTAGGGTTTTAAGGAATGTGCCCGATCTTGTGAAAATGGTATACGGCTACCTCGTTTATTTTTTTTTAATTTTTTTTACATTCTAAATGACATTTAAAGTGTTTTTCATCTGTAGGACTTTCCTGAAAATCCAAATGGAAATTGAGTTACAAATATGTGTCATTATTTAGGATTTTAAGGAATGTGTCCCGATCTTGTGAAAATGGTATACGGCTACCTCGTTTATTTTTTTTTTAATTTTTTTCTACATTATAAATGACATTTAAAGTGTTTTTCATCTTTATGACTTTCCTCAAATTTCAAATGGAAATTGAGTTACAAATATGTGCCATTATTTAGGGTTTTTAGGGTTTTATGTGTCCCGATCTTGTGAAAATGGTATACGGCTACCTCGTTTATTTTTTTTAAATTTTTTTATACATTCTAAATGACATTTAAAGTATTTTTCATATCTATGGCTTTCCTCAAAATCCAAATGGAAATTGAGTTACAAATGAAAGTATATAGAAGGAAAGTCAAAAGAGGGACGGACTACCCTATATTTATTTATTTTTTTTAAATTTTTTATTGACTAGAAAACAATATTTTAGCCTTTGTTAATTAGTGGTTTTTTTTTTTGAAAAAGTTATATGAAAAAAGATAGAAAAAAACTAAACAAATGAAAGTATATAGAAGAAAAGTTAAAAGAGGGACGGACTACCCTATATTTATTTTTTATTTTTTAAAAAAATTTTTATTGGCCAAAAACTTGTAAAAAACGCATTTTTTGTTAACTTAACAAAAAACGTGTTTTAAAAAAGGGGCGGCTCATTCTCTCTCTCAATTGCTCTCTCTCCTCTCTCTCTCTTGCCGTAAATCACAGAGGCCGCTCCCCAATCTTCTTCTTCAACCAATCGTTTCTCGCCGGCGACGCCTTCTCCCCTGTGTTAAAATCAGTGTGTCGGCGGCCCACTACTCTCTCCCACTTCCTCACCAATTTCCTCTCACTAAACCCACCGTCTCCCTCAACCACTACCGGCCAACACAATCGGTTTTCCTCACCAAATTTCTATCTTCGGAATCACCTTCCTCATCTTCCTATCTACCTCAATTGACGCCGCCTCCAACAACACCAAGCTCTCCCTCCGTCGTCTTCAACAACCGTTTCCACCGGGTCCTCTTCCTCTACCCAAAACCACCGTACTCCAACAGCGATCGGTATCACTCATTACCTCTCTAATTGGCCAGCAATCTGGCCCCTCTATCATCTTCGTCTTCTTCGAGCTCTACCCAAAGAGGCGCCGTCCCGCCAACACCGTGTTGTGATTTAATGAGTACCAGTTTGTGATTTAATGAGTACCAGTGTTGTGATTTAATGAGTACCGCCAGGATTGGATTTGCATTTGTTTGGTTTTTGTTTGGGAATTTGAATCGCAGCTTCATGTATTTTTCAATGCCAGCTCATGTAATTTTGAATGCCGCTTTATAAGTATTTGAGTACCAGCAGAATTTGATGCATTGGTGGACTGGGTAATTAGATGCCAGCCGTATGTGTTTTGGAGTGTCACCCATGTATTTTGGAGTGCCAGTTAGTGTATAATAGAGTGCCAAGAAGTGTGTAACTGAGTGTCAATGTATTTTTGAATGCCAGCTTGTAATTTTGAATGCCACCCATGTTTTTTGGAATGCCACCATGTTTTTTTGAATATCAAGAAAATAATTATCGTTGTTTTTGAGTGCCGTATATGCATTTTTGAGTGCCAGAATGTGTTTTCAAATGCCACCCATGTATTTTTGAATGCTGCTTGTATTTTTGAGAGCCAAAGAAAATATTAGTGTAACAAAGTGCCAGTTAGTGTAACAGAGTGCCATGTGAAGAGTGCCGCCATGTATTTAAAAGTGCCCGTGTAAAAAGTGCCAGTTTCATGTTTATAAAATGCCAGTATGAAATCACTGGTCATTTGTAATATTAATACTGGCATTTATCATGGTTGCCAGTAATTACAAAAATGCCACCGTTTATTTTAAACATGGTTGCCAGTAATTACAAAATTGCCACCGTTTATTTTGAACAGCGGTTTGAAAAACACGTTTTTCCTTATCTTAAGAAAAAACTAGTTTTTTATAAGACCAACTCTTTTTATTGACTAGAAAACAATATTTTCGCCTTTGTTAATTAGTGGTTTTTTTAGAAAAAGTTATATAAAAAAAGATAGAAAAAAACTAAACAAATGAAAGTATATAGAAGAAAAATCAAGAGAGGAATGGACTACCCTATATTTATATAATAGAAAAAAATATATTATAAATCAGAATATTATATGTTGTTTTCATACCAAGAGGAAATGGAAAAGCCACTAAAATTCTTAGCAAAAATTGAAATCAAAAGTTCTTCTAATTGGTTGTTTTTATATCACGCGGATTATAGAAACTTTACTCACAGCCGTAGATAGATCATTATCCAACGGTTCTACACATCCCAAAAACATTAACCTCCCTCTCTCTCTCTCTCTCTCTCTCTCTCTCTCTCTCTCTCTCTCTCACTCTCAGTAAAACAAACCCCCCCCTCTCTCTCTCTCTCTCTTTCAATAAAACACACACACACACTCAGTTCTCTCTCTTCCATTTCTCTCACCTCACCCCAAGCTCCCCCACCGTCTCCCTCCTATTCACCTCGCCACCCTCTCCTTCTACCACCCCTCTTCCATTTCGTCGCCTTACCTTCACCAGCCTCCTCCACCGCCACTGCCCCCTCATCGCCGGTTTCTGAGACGGAGAAGAAGCAGAAGTCGCCGGAGTTGCAAGAATCGCCGCAAAGAGTGACGACGTAAGCGAATCGAGCTCAGGGCCCGGATCTCCTCCCTGATTCATGCGTTTGAATGTAAAGTAGCTGATTAAGTGTTGAGATTGAACTCCGACAGGTATTTCCGATCAATCTTCAATCCCCTCGATTTTCCGGCCAGCTTGCCGTGGCAACTCGGATGGAGGGATGATTCATTCTTCGTCTAGTTCAGGCAATTGGGATGAGGGAGCCATGGATTAAAAAGGAAGGGGAAGGAGACGGGGTGGAACCGTGGAAGGGGAAGAGATTTGGGGAAGAAAGAGTTTTTTTTTATTATTATTATTATTTGTTTATTTATTTATTTTTTTGTTTTTTGTGGAAAGGGGAAAATAAATTGTAAGTGAGTTTTATCCTTTTCATTTTTTTGGTAAAAAAATATTTGTATTTTGTATTTTATAATTTTCTTATTCATTGTATATAATTATTTATTTCTATGTATGTAATGATTTTTTAAAATGAATGAAATAAAATTTTATTGCTTAAAAAAACATTTAGCCTTAATATAAATATAATAATGCTACTTAAATAATATATATATATATATATATATATATATATATATATATATATATATATATATATATATATATATATATATATATATATATATATATAATTTTTTTAATAAAAAATATCAAATTAGCGACGGAATATTCCGCCGCTATGTCAATTAATTTTAATTTTAATTTAATTTATTTTTATTTTCAGTCGAATTTGTCATCGAATAAAAATTAATTAAAATAAATTAATTTCAGCGGCGGATATTTCCGTCGCTGAAATTAATTTATTTTAATTAATTTTTATTCCAGCGACGGAAATATCCGCCGCTTAAATTAATTTATTTTAATTAATTTTTATTCCAGCGACGGAAATTTCCGCCGCTGAGATTAATTTAATTTAATTAATTTTTATTTCAAATGAGGGAAATTTCTCATTTGAAATAAAAATTAATTAAAATAAATTAATTTCAGCGGCGGATATTTCCGTCGCTGATGTCAGTAAATCAGCGACGGAATTAATTTCGTCTGTAAAATCAAAATATATCGGCGGAATTTGAGCCGTCGGAGCACTGCGACGGGCTGGTAGCGGCGGACCAGCGACGGAATTTTTCCGTCGCTGTTTAATTTTAGCGACGAAAATTTCCGTCGCTAAAACCTGTTTTTCTGGTAGTGGCTGGGGCTACTTACCAAAGGGCAGTCACGACACTATTCCATGACATGATCCACAAAGAAATAGAGGTATACGTGGATGACATGATTGTCCACTCAAAAGGGACAGATGGTCAGCACTTCAGAGATCTCAGAAAATTCTTCAATCGACTGAGACAACACAAGATGAGGCTCAACCCTGCAAAATGCTCATTCGGAGTGGTCAAAGGGAAAGTCTTAGGGTACATGGTCACCGAGTGTGGCATAGAAGCAGATCCCGCCAAGATAAAGGCCATCATAGACATGCCTCCACCCAGAACGCAGAAAGAAGTAAAGGGATTCATGGGCAGACTCCAATATATCAGTCGATTCATCAATCAACTGACTACAATGTGCGATCCTATCTTCAAGCTACTTAAGAAAAATGCACCTCAAGAGTGGACCGACGAATGTCAAGAAGCATTCGAGGAAGTTAAGCATTACTTAACTTCCCCACCCATCCTGGTTCCACCGCACAAAGAAAAGTCCTTAAAGCTATACCTCACGGTTACCGACAACGCGCTAGGGGCTATGCTCGCTCAAGAATAGCCTGCTTCACACACAGAGAATGCCATCTACTTTGTCAGCCGCAGATTCCAAGGCAGCGAAATCAACTACTCTCCACTCGAAAAATCTTGCGCTGCTCTTGTTTGGGTATCACAAAGGCTAAAGCACTATATGGAAGCCTTCCCGGTTCGTCTCATTGCAAGAATGGATCCTTTGAAGTATATCCTAGACAAATCAAATTTGTCTTCGAGACTGGCCAAATGGTACTTCATGCTCGCGGGATATGATATCACTTACGTCACTCAGAAATCCGTCAGGGGGAGTATATTCGCAGATCAGTTGGCCGAATTTCCTTGTGACGAAGAGAAGGGGGAAGACCCGCGATTCCCTGATGAAGACATCATGAGTATAGAAGAAGAAAATAAGTGGCAATTATTTTTCGATGGCGCAGCCAACAAGAGAGGGTTCGACATTGGAATGTTGTTGGTAGACCCTGACGACATCTATACTCCACTAGCAATACGTCTTGACTTTGACGCCACCAACAACACCGCAGAATATGAGGCTTGTATAGCGGGGTTTGAAGCAGCCCTAGAACGCAACGTGACCGAACTTGAGGTATTCGGGGACTCCCAGTTAATCATCAATCAGACACTGAAGAAGTGGAAGATTCAAGATCCAACCCTTCAAAGATACAATGCCCACCTCCAAGAGTTGGTGCAACAATTTCAGGATATCTCATTCCACTATCTTCCTAGAGACAAAAACCGATTTGCTGACGCATTGGCTACACTCGCTTCCTTGGTCGAAATCCCTAAAGGAAAGGCAGTCAAACCCTTCAAAATAACACGGCGCTCAACTCCTGCCTACTGCGCCGTTATAGATCTCCATGACTGCAAAGACAAATGGTTATCCGAATGTGCCATCGTTGAGGACTCCAAAGAGAAACCATGGTACCATGATATTTGGTATTTCATCCTAGATGGAACCATCCCACCTGAGACAGACCAGAAGACTCAGATCGCCCTTAAGAGGCTGGCCGCTAATTACTCCATCATTGCTGGCCGTCTATTCAAGAAGCACTCCCAAGGAAACCTCCTCTGTGCCACCGAAGAAGAGGCCCGAGAAATAATGGACCATGTTCATTAAGGCATATGTGGAACCCACATGAGCGGAAACATACTCGCCAAAAAGATCATCAGACAAGGGTACTTTTGGCTAACCATGGAAGCCGACTGTACCAGAATGGTCAAGAAATGCCATAAGTGTCAGATACACGCCAACCTTCAGCACACACCGCCTTCCTTACTGTACCCTATGACGTCTCCTTGGCCGTTCTCGACATGGGGGATAGACGTGATCGGAAAGGTCACACCCACAGGAACCAATGGACACTGCTTCGTCCTAGTAGCCATCGACTATTTCACTAAATGGGTCGAGGCCGCCTCCTACAAAGTCTTGAATGCCAGAAAGGTTGCAGAATTCATCAACCACAACATCATCTACCGATACGGGGTCCCGTAAGAGATGATATCCGATAATGGCTCGCACTTAGAGAAAGAAACCGATCGCCTCCTAACCGAGTACAAAATCACAAGGCACAAGTCATCTCCTTACAGGCCTCAGACGAATGGAGCAGTTAAAGCCGCAAACAATACAATCGAAACCATCATCAGAAAAATGGCAATCACCGGGAAAGACTGGCCTGACAAGTTACCCTTCGCGCTGTGGGGATACCGCACATCAATCCGAACAGCTACAGGAGAGACTCCCTACGCCCTCACATTCGGAATGGAGACTGTCTTGCCAATAGAATTGGAAATACCATCACTAAGGGTTCTCCTAGAGAACCAAGTGAATGAAGTCGACTGGCTAGAAAGCAGATACGAAGAGTTAGCCTTGCTAGACGAAAGGAGGCTGAAAGCAGCCGAGCACACTCAAGCTTACCAAAGAAGAATGGCAAGAGCTTTCAACAAAAAGGTCAAGACGAGGAATATCAGAGTGGGCGACCTGGTTCTCCGCGAGCATCGTCCAGGACCTTTCAACCCGCTCGGCAAGTGGGGACCAAGATGGATAGTACCCTACATCGTAAAGAAGATATTCTCTGGGGGAGCTCTTCAGCCGGTAGACTTAGACGGAGATCAGCTACCGAAGCCGGTCAACATGGACAAGCTCAAGAAATACTTCGCGTGACTTGGCCTCTTAAAAGAAAAACGCTCGTTAGGTTGAAAATCCCGAAGGGGACGGCCTAGGCAAAAAGTAGAGCTTGCACAAGAAAAGTAGACCGCTAGATTGAAAACCCAAAAGGGCAATCTAGGCAAAAGAAAGGGTGTGCATAAAAAAAAGGCCTTGTCTCACGCGAGATTCTCCCTCGGCCTGAAACCTTATTTTGTCCTTTTTTCTCTCAAAAATGAACTACGTTAGACCTGAGCCTCTTATTTAATTGCTGCAAAAGAGGAACGTAGGCAGCCTACGGGTTCGGTCTAATCAAATAAATAAATCTAATCTTGTCCTTTTATTAATCAAATGCATTTTATTAATGACAAAAGGGAAATCCTAAACCACAACGACTAATTTGCTAAGCTAACAATCTTGAAAAAAATACTAATAAAATAAAGCTATTGATCTATCAAAGCAATCTCTTGGTACTCCTTAAGATCTAGCCTTTCATTGACTTGGTAGGCCGGCGGACATGATCACCACCGTCATCGCGATCTCTCTTGCGTTTTGGGCCCTTCGAAGCAGAACATCCCTCGAGACGAGTAAAGACGGACTCCAAAAGCCTCTTGAAGATATTGGGCCTATCTAATGCTTGCGTCTTTCCGAGCATACCCTTGCCTCGCCTCTCATACCAATCCCCATCAAGAAAATCCTGGGTTGGATCGATCCATACGTTAGCAGGATCAGACTGAGCCTCGCTCCTTCGCAAAATACTGCTAGCTATAAAGGAATCCCCTAACAGCGACAGCCGCAGATCATCAATCTTCTCCGCATTAGGGTGACCGGTATGAAGGAACCAATCCAAATACTTGTCAGATAAGAAAACGCTTGCATCAAAAGTCCGAAGGTTCGACCAGCGATCTCGACTAGTTCCTTCACCCCATGCTTGAGCTAGCACTTGCGAAAACTCTACACCAATATAAGACACATCACGAGAGGCCCCTTCGAAAAGATAAGTGTCCTGCTGCTGACCAAACTGACGGAGCACCCGCTTGGGAAAATAAAAGGAAGAATCTCGCAAACCCGGAAGAACAACCCTGTCAAAACCCTTGGTATTGGCAACATACTTGTTCAATCTCCAATAAGGTGGACACCAAAGGATATCGCGATTCTGATCTTCGCAATCAACTCGGCCCACTCCTCCACCGAGAGATCCTTGATCAGCAACTTCCTTGTATGATATGTGAATGGGGAATATTCCAACGGAGGACCTACCAACTTGAGATGCTCCCTAAGCCAAATATTCAACAAAAGAGGACTCCCTTGAGTCATAGCACCAGTCTTATGCAACTCGTCAAGACCATGCAGGGTTTCACCCAAGATTAACGAAATAATGTTCCTAGAATGTTTCCTAGCTTGCAGAACAATTTACACCAATTGGGAGTCAACCAAGCCATCCCTGCATGTGAACAAAACATCTCCGAAAAGAGAAAGGGCCAGAAAGTTCCGTTTGTAAACATGAATAGCGTCATCATCTGAATCTCTGCTGAAGCGCTCAGGAAAAGAAGAACAATCTACCCACCTGCGGTGAACCAACTCATAGCAAGTATCAAGGGGGATCCCTAGCAATTCATTCAAAGCCTCTGAATGATTCCTATTGTATTTAGGGACAACAATCTCACCAGTCAATGGCATATCCAAGATGATGGCAAATTCCTCAACAGTAGGCACCATCTCATTAAGAGAAAAATTGAAAAGATGAACAGAGGGATCCCAAAATCGAGCAGCACCCTGCAAAAGATTCCAATCCGGTTGGAGGTTCTTCAAGGTGAAAAGGATTCTGAATCCGAATTCTTCTATAAGCTTATTGCGAGATCGGTTGCGAAACGACCTCACAAAATCTCTTGATGCTTGCTTGAATGCTTGATCACATCGGACGGCAAAGAAAATCATCAGCAATCATGGACGTTGGGGGCGATCTCCTTGGAAGCCATGGATTATAGGGTTGGAAGCGAAGACAAGAACTCCACCCTAACAGAATATCTCTAGAGTTTGAAAGGCTAGGACGAGTTATCTGGCCGAACTACAGGGTGTTTTTATAGGGAAAACTGACAAAATCCTGTTCGAAGAAGGAAAAGAATTCTGCCTGAGTAGCGAGTCTCGCGCGAGATGCTTTGTCCCGCGCGACACATCGCTTCGGCAAAATCAGCTGCAACTCTGCACCAACAAATTATCTAGCCCCGACTTGACGAAGCAAGTCTCGAAAACCTGCATACACAGTTCCTAACATGCAGTGCAACACCAAAATCAAGCTCAAAACTGTGACCCAAATGGTCATTTCATCTCAATCACGGAAGTCGAGAAAGTAAAGAAATTAATTAATTAGACCTAGGACTAGGAATTAAGACAACTTTGTTTTTGTGCCCCTACGTGCTAACAGGTACCAAAAGAAAGGGAAAAAAAATTGTCTGGCCCACACGGCCAATATTTACAAATCCTCAGAAAGCAAATGGGGAGGAATAGGGGGGATCACGCCATCAAGTCACCCGAGCCCCCGGTACCTCCGCCTTCACCACCATTGGGGCTACCGTCCCTCCTCGACCGCTTGGCTCCACAAGTCGGGGTCACCGCAGAGGCTACCGCCGAAGCTGCCAAAGATGCCTTCTGAAATAGCCGCTCGGAAAGGTCCGACACCAGGGACATCAATCCCGCCATCCTGCTCGCCCCACGATTATAATCAGCCGCGGACATAGTGATCTGACAACAAAAGAAAAGAGACGTTCAGATGAAGTCGGACATATACACTTATATGGACGAATACGTGAAATAGTATGAACAGAAACGTACTGAGGAGACATCAGACGGAAGGCGGTAACCCTCGAGAATATGATCTGGGATCGGGATGTGGCCCATCATCGGCATGCTCCCCATCATATATGTGTAGCTCAGAGGACCATAATCTGGCGCGAAGGGCAGAGGATCGGCATACTGGGAAGAAGTGCTAGGGGCTGACGAACTTGAGGCGGAGGCAGAGGTGGAACCCCGAGCAAGCGATCGCCTAGTACCCACCGAAAGGGGACCCATCAGGCGAGGCAAAAACTCCGCATAGGAAGCTCCTCGGACAACACGAGCCGTCGCCGCACAACCCTCCACAAGATCGGGATAATCATCATCTGGAATGAAGTGGGTAGGGTACATCGCCCTCGGCGGATCCGCTGGCACCCTATATGGCAGTGAACCCCGGCCATGCTGAGGGAAGACTCGCTCGCCCAAGTACATGGTATCCCCCTCCAGAGATACCAACATCCTCTGCATCGCAGTGGCATCCCAAGCACGGTGAACCTCCCGTTCCACCAAGATCCAAGGATAAAGGCCCAGCCGCTCATACTCAAAGGCGTCCAACATGGCCCGCACCTCTGCAACCGTCAGGGTCCACTCCTGATCCTCCTCCTCATCAACACTCCGATTGGGGTGGCTCCATCTCCTGATGTCCGGAAACAGAGGGTCCTGGCTTTCCAACTCAAACTTGTGCAACCCGAAGACAACATAGCCCCATATCTGTACAAGAAAACAGAACAGATTCAGTACAAAATACATACAAAAAGTAAATATAAAAGACAGAAACGGAATCAAGAGCATACCTCCCAAGCATAAGAATACCCTGACAAGGTGTCCTTGGTATGCCTAGACGCCTCGTCCATGGCATGATAACAGAAGGCCAGCCCGGCTGAGCCCCAATCGTATGTCCTCACCGCATCCAGATCAACCAACAAGCCTAAGAGGGAGAGACGGGCCGTAGAAGAATGGTTCGCAAAAATAGTCTCCGACAGAATGTACCAAAGGGCACCCCGCACCAACCGATCAGTGTCCGCATTCGGCTTAAGCTCATAAGCCTCAAGTTGACCCCGGAGAGGTGACAACTCAACAGCAAACCCCTTAACCTTGTTAGGGGCGAAACCAATCAGCTGCCTCCATACAGCCGGGCTTGCAGGCTTATATCCCGCAGACTTTGGAAGGGGCTCACCGGTGAACTCTATCCCCGTAATAGCAAGAAAATCCGTCGGAGTCATAGTGGCTTCCCCGAAGCGCAGATGCACGGTGTGAGTAGTATCCCACCACCTCTCCCTGATTGCCTGAAGAACTTGGGGAGTCCGTCTCATCACTTGGAGGTTGTCAACGAAGGTCAAAAGCCCCGTTTGAGCCATCCTAGTTCGAACCCCATTAAGGCCCTTGATCTTGTCCCACAAAGCTCTGGCCAATTTCGGGCTCCCACGACAATTTTTGGTTGGCCTGTACGACTGCAAAATAAGGGAAAAGCAAAAGAGCAATGTTAGACAACATCCCATGGCAAAAATTCAAAGAAATAGAAGAAATTTCTCATTGAGGCATTTCATCGAACACTTGGCGTGCGCACAAGAAAAGCATGCCCAAAGATGCATTTGACTACCCGAATCAACCCCTCCTACAATCCATGATATGTAGGGGACTCATACGCACACAACACAACAACAAACATCCAGCGAAGTCCACAAAATCGATGCATGCAAGGTAGAACCAAGTTCTAGACAAAAATCAAGAAAAAAAAACTGCCATTGATGAAATTGGAATTCAAAAAATGGGATTCAAATGCATGAGATAAGAGTTGAGAAGAGAAGCTCTTACCAAACCTTCACGAACGGCGGTAGAAATGTACACATCCCTATCGAAAGTGAGGTCGTCACGGGGGTAATCCTTGCCTAGCAAATGACTCCCCAAAATTGGATTTTTTCTTTCTTGAGCCATCGATTTTGGAAGGAGGAAGGATTGAGGGTTGATTGTAAGAAGAAATCAACAAGCAAACACACGAAAAAGCACAGAGAAAATTCGCCTTAGCTCAAGCTAGGGAGGGAAATATGAAAAGAGGTGTTTCAAAATGAAACAACAGCTGCTGTTATATTGCCCCGACAGTATAAGTGTCGCATGAGACAAGATATCTCGCGCGAGATATACCTTCTGAAATTGTACGATTTTGTCCTCGACAATAAGCGTCTACACAACGTCAAAATTCAAAATTTTGACACGTTTACCCTTGGAAGTAACACACTAGCAAGGAAACGTGGAAAAATTGGCACCGCAAGTCACGGAACGAGCCAAACGTGACACCCTCACGATCGCCCAATACGGCACCAGTCGCCCAAAAAACGATTAATCCAGAGATCAACTCATTCCATATGATTCAGAGCCCAGACAGGTGGATCATCAAAAGAAAAGCCCGGTCCAACGCCCAGACAGGTGGATCGTCAAAAGAAAAGCCCGGTCCAACGCCCAGACAGGTGGATCATCAAAAGAAAAACCCGGTCCAACGCCCAGACAGGTGGATCGTCAACAGAAAAGCCCGGTCCAATGCCCAGACAGGTGGATCATCAACAGGAAAAGCCCGATCCAACTCCCAGACAGGTGGATCGTCAACACAAAAGCCCGATTCAACACCCAGACAGGTGGATCGTCATCACAAAAGCCCGGTCCAATGCCCAGACAGGTGGATCATCATCACAAAAGCCCTATTCAACGCCCAAAATAGGTGAATCGTCATCCTCAAACAAGAAAAAGCCCAATTCGGAGCCCAGACAGGCGAATCGTCACAAAACCGACAGGACTCAAAGGACCGGACAGGTAAGCCTTTGTTTTCTAACATATTTCCCCGCAGGTTCGGAGCCCAGACAGGCGAATCTTCAGATAGGCAGGTATATTCATAAGAATTGTCGACGAGGGGCTCTGTAAACACCCCATTCTGAACCCATCGGATCACATTTATACCGCTCTAAGTCTCGCTTTGAGTCAAGAAGTAGAAATCCACCATTTCGTCATGTTTCGTTAAGTTTTGACTAACCAACGTTAGTTTGGGACTAAACTGCATACAAGATAACGAGGGAAGGGCAGAATTGTCCACAGACTGCATTATCTCACGCGGAATAGCGTGTCTCGCGCGAGATAATAGAGTTCTGCAGAATGCAGATAGCAGTTTCCTCGTCGATTTCAACCTCTTTCGGGATAAAACTTCATCCATCCGGCCAGCCAATGAATTTTGGAGTCTGGAACCTTCCTAAGGTGTTTGATCTCATCTTCAACACCTCTCCAACACCTATAAATATCTGAAGACTTTCAGTATTTCAAGGTCCATGATCCCAAGAAAAACCCCCTACATTTACTGGTTTCTGTCCTTGAAAGATTCCTGTAAATCACCCCTAAAATCACCTAAAAGTTTGTTTGTCAACCTTGTTGATAAACAAACATCAAGCTCCGAATCAAGGACTGAGGCGAAGCTCTGTCTGTGTCAAGATTCGACTCTAAACTTGAGTTGAAACTCTGCCCGAATCACCTCACGCAAGGTAACCTCTATTTCCTTTCTAATTGATTGTTAGAGTGGTATAAATACATCGAATCTATGATCGGCCTAGAGCCTCCCGAAATAATGGGGATGGTATCGAAGCAATCGATCCTATATTCCGTTTAACCCCGTTAAATGGATCTTTATTTTATCTTTTACTTGAAATCTTCTTCTTTTTGAAAACCTCTCTTTTCTTTAGCAAGACCGATCTCCGGATTGGGTGGAATGGGTGATCCTTGACCTTCCCATTCCATAACCTAAGCCCCAAACCCAAAATCTCTTTCAAAATGGTTTTTCTATGTTTCCAAACGAATAATATAGGTGGAGATTCAAAAGATGTTCAAAAAGGGTAAAGAAATCCGCGCATCGCTACACACGACTATCATGAGATTTAATCATGACATATATGACCATAGACCATGTCATAAATCTCATCATTAGGTCATGCCTAGTACTTTTTCTCTAGCAAGTACCCATAAGTGTAATGTGCATTCCCATGCATATAATCATCTCTATGATTATCCATTACCAACTTATACTAGTTATTCACAATAACTAGGGACGCAGGTTATTATAATAAACATGCAAAACATATAATGAACCAAGTAAACATACTCTATAATAAACAGTAAAGATGATTACATAACGGTATTAAGTTATAAGTCAAACATTACTAAACACCTAGGCATTACACCAACAAACCCTCCTCATCATAACACTCCTAATCGACCGAGAAGTCTTCCTCGTCATAGGAGCCTTCTTCAGCCGAGGAGCCCTCCTCGACGCAGAAACCCTCATCCTGAAAGGGAACTTAGGAGGGAAAGAACACCATCTAGACACGGAGATAATCACCAGGAGCCCAAGGAACTTAGTAGGGTGAATGGTGACAGGAGGAAAGAGAGGTCCCACCGAAGCTCTCACTTCAGCTCTAGGATTGACGGCAGAGAACTACTGCTCTTAAAAAAGAGATTGGATGAAATGAAAATGGGCAAGAAGGAGGTGGAAGAAGATGATACCAGTGTCACCCATCCTTTCTCCTAGGAAATAAATGATCTACCCCCCAATCCTGCCCTGAAAGTTCCAATCTTTGACAAGTATGAGGGAACCACCGACGCAAGGGACCATGTGCAGAGTTTTGAATCCACTTTGGCCCTCCTCACCAAAGAAGATGACATTCTCTACAAAGCTTTTGTGAGTACCTTTTCCAGAACAGTCTTGACTTGGTTCCGTGAGCTAAAAAGGGAAGCATTGACAGCTGGAGGGCTATGAGGAGGAAGTTCCTGGATCACTTTGCCATAGCACGAAAGAGGAAGAAAAGGTTGACTGACCTTGCTAACATCGAGTAAGGAAAGAATGAAACCACTCTGAGTTACTATAACAGATTCAGAGCTATGGCAGACCAAGTAGAGGAGAGCCTGACCGACAGGGAGGTGATCGTCTGCTTCAATTCCGGACTTAGATCCGGACAATTGATATATGAACTCTCCGCCAGAGAGCCCAAGTCTAAATTCTATTTATTCAATGTGGTGTATGCCATAGCCATGGCGGGAGAGAAAAGCAAGAAGAGGTCTGACAAGCCAGAGGCAGAGAAAACTAGCACCAAACAGGTTTCGAATGGATGCAGCTACAAGGGCAAGAACAGAACTCGGGCTACCAAAAAATCCAAGGTTTTCACCCCCTCACCAAGCCCATCACAGAAATCATGCAACTGGTGAACCTGTCTGATCCCCGACCGCTCAGTGACAAACCAAAGTACCCTAAGTAGTGTGCCTTCCACAAGGACCATGGTCACGACACTGAAAATTGCATCTCCCTCAAGAGAATGATCCAGAGATAGGTCGATGAGGGCAAGCTCGATCTCTATGTCACGAGAAAGGATAGCAAGCGAAAGAGAAAAGATGACGATAATGAAGAGAAAGATGATAAAAGCGAAGAAAAACCTCCTAGGGCCAAGCTTCATGTCATAAAGGAGGAGATAGCTCCCAAAAAAAAACTGAAGGACCAGATCTATGAGTTAAGTAAGGTCTATCACATCCCCGCTTGGAATCACAAGGAAGAAGAAGTCATCATCTTCTATATTAATGAACTAGTCGGTAGTCACGCAGCTCGTGAGCAACCTTTGGTTATCAAAGGAAGGATTGACAACTGTGAGTCTGAGAGACTCCTCATAGACTCGAGGGCCTCAAGAGATATTCTGTATTACTCTACCTTCCAGAAGATGAATATGAAGGATATCTTATTGGAGCCCTATTCTGGAAGGCTAGAAGGCTTTACCAACCACAAGGTCAGTACCAAAGGCACTATTGATCTATTATTGGAAATAGGTGATCATCCCTTCCGAGCCAAGGCCACAGTTACATTCGTGGTCATGGACCTGGCTAGCGACTACCATGCCATCCTAGGCATTCCAAGTCAAGGAAAACTTGGGTTGGTCGCCTTCCTTCCTCACCAACGAGTCAAATTCCCCACTCATGATAGAATTGGATGTGTGAGGGCGACCCCTAAAGACTTCTTGAAGCATGTCATGAGAAGCAGAAAAACATCCAGAAAGATGGAGGAGGACACGCCAAAGGAAAACCTAAAAATCTCTAAGTCTGTAAAGGCTACCAACACCAGTTCAAGGCTGAACAGGGTTTTTGAAGCCGAGGATGAAGATGAAGATCCCATGTTCTGTCCGTCCCGGATACAGCCCCTCATCTCGTCAACGGTCAGAACTCGGGGGCCAACCCTGACTTGAGACAAGGAGAGCTGCGGGACGTAGACGAACCAGTTGGAAGTGGGATACTAGATGGTCATAAAGGCGACAACAATGATACAGTTGTGTCCGTCCTAGATACAGCCCCTCATCTAGTCAACGACCAGAACTCGGGGGCCAACCCTGACTTGAGACAATGAGAGTTGTGGGACGTAGACGAACCAGTTGAAAGTGGGATACTAGATGGTCATAAAGGCGAAAACAATGACACAGTTCTGTCTGTTCTAGATATAGCCCCTCATCTCGTCAACGACCATAACTCAGGGGCCAACCCTGACTTGAGACAAGGAGAGCTGCGGGATGTAGAAGAACCATGCGAGACGTAGACGAACCAGTTGAGTTGACTTCCCCTACAACAAAAATTCAAACTATGACAAATAAGTCAACAAGGTCAGCGGGCTACCAGACCTAGACCTAGCAAGTGAATGAAGAGCCCGAAAAAGCAAGAGCAGAATATTATCATTAGTCTTTAGTCTATCTCTTATGTAATAGATTAGTATTGTTAGTCTTTTTCCTTTTTAGATAGGATTTCAGTTTTTTGTAATCAGTTTCAATTAATAAAGATTCAGTTTCATCAAGACAAACGACTAGCAAAACAATAGACGAGGAGCCTCCTCCTCGATATTCAAGGGATAAATTCTCACAAAAAATTATCTAAAACCTATGTACAAATCACCTTCCTCGGCATATGTAGATAAAAAGAAGGATAAGCCCAATGTCATGACGAGGAAACCCCTCGGCCTAACGACTAAATTGGCAAAATCATCCAAGACCTATGTATGAGTCACCTTCCTCGGCATAGGTAGATAAAAAGAAGGATAAGCCCAATGTCATGACGAGGAAACCCCTCGGCCTAACGACTAAATTGGCAAAATCATCCAAGACCTATGTAAGAGTCACCTTCCTCGGCATATGTAGATAAAAAGAAGGATAAGCCCAATGTCATGACGAGGAACCCCTCGGCCTAACGACTAAATTGGCAAAATCATGCAAGACCTATGTACGAGTCACCTTCCTCGACTTAGGCAGATGAAAAGAAGGATAAGACAAGTGTCATGCCGAGGAAACCCCTCGGCCTAAATGAACTCATCGGCAAAAACATCTGAGACATGTATACGAGTCACCTTCCTCGACATAGGTAGATGAAAAGAAGAATAACAAGTCATTAAGACCGAACGAGCTTCCTTGGTTTTAAACAATCAAATATGAACTATGAGGAGACCTTCCTCGGCTTCCCAAAATTGGTTTATACTTATGAAAATACACAACAAACAAGCATTCAAAGGCAGTACGTATCTAAGCATAAATTCAGAAGATGAACAAAAAATTGAGAAGAGCCACTGTATTGATATGAGAAATTGAAGTACATCAGCCCTACTATATTACATCAAAAGAAAAGAAGAAAAAAATCCTAAGTTCGTTCATCGCCGAAGGGCCCAAAGAAGTCATCTTGATCGGCTTCTGCGGGGGGAATGATAACTTGCTCGTTAGTAGCTTCAGTTTGAGCCCTTTCATTGGTCTGCTCCTCGGCATTCATTTTCTCGTCCGCACTAAGGACCTCATCCTTGATCCTTTCGATAATGACATTAATGTTTTGAGGATCGACGGGAGGAGGAACCCAAGTGGGACGGTCGGCCTCTGCATCGTTGGAAGCTATAATACTCAAGGCATTTTCAGAAAAGTGTGAATACCCCGTCCCGATGCAACGCGCATTCGGAAGTTTGAAATAAATAATTATAAAAAGTCGGACCGAAATAGGATATTCATTTAGTGACACTCGCTTTAAACCATATTAAAATATTAGTTTAATTTTGAGAGTCGCCACGCCACTTTGATATAGCCCAAAGCTTTGAAAAAAGGCTAAACGGTTAATTGGGTTCGGGGGTCAAGTTACAACAGAAGAAGAAACGTTATCACTCCTATTGCCCGACGAGTCGGTCTTTCTAGCATGTGGGGTGTTGGTTGTGTGCGGTGTTTACGGGAATAGATAGAAGAAGCGGGATCATGCATAAGGAGGAGGGGAGAGAAAGAATTAATTGATGATCACACCCTAGAACCTTTGAGTTAGGCCCTCGGAAGGTGCACTAATCAACGTTCATCCTTGGGGAATTGTTGATCATGGGACAATTATAACTAAGGTGGAAGGAAAGGAATAGTTCCTAGATCCATTGGGTTTCTTTGGACGAAACCTTAGATCATCCTCGGCTATAGCATAATTAAATATATTAAAACAACCCTAAATCTAGCATATATGGCATAAGCAAGAAATAAAGCAATTAAAATATATTAAGCATGCAAACAATAATAATAAAGACAATAATAAAGGACAAGAATATTAAAAGAGAGTCTTACCAATTGTAGCAAGACTTTGGGGTCGAATCTTGGCGATTCGAGAGAAAAAAGAAGAACTGAGGGTTAAAGCAAGTATGGTCTCGCTTCTCCCGGAGAAAATTGTGTGTCAATATGGGGAGCCGGGCACCCCTATTTATAATACCTCGGTACCTGGGCTGGGCCTCTAAAGGGTCGATCGGCGCTAGGGCTGAAGGGTCGATCGGCTCTAAATAAAAGGGTCGATCGGCTCTACCACGGGTAAAGGGCCGATCGGCTCTTCTGACTGGCGTACTTTCCAAGCTGACAGTGACGGCGCAGTACGGACGAATTCATGAATTAATGAATTAGGGTTAGGGTTGCTTTTAGGGTTTCTTAATTAATATTAACCGGGCCAGGTATTTGGACTACCTTTTTTCGGACCGGGTACTAACAGTAGCCCCTCGGCGACGCTTCTTGTAAGACAAGTGGGGTCGACGATAAAAGAATAGGATCCGTCCTGAAAAAAGGGATTTCAGGAGGTAAGAAGAGTGATCTTGCGGATGCAAGGGATTGGACTCGAGCTGAGTCGCAAAAGGATGACCGGATAGGTCAAGTGGCTGGACCCACGTCGGGCTACCTACGTATCCCTAAGAAGGAATCAAGCCAAGTCGTAGTTCAAAAGAGTGGGCGTTTTTAATACCCGAGAATGGCGGATGTGTGGCGTCGAGGATACGTGGCTACGCACGGAGTCACCAAAAGATTTGACTGTCCAGGGGAGTCACCCAAAGATTTGACTGTCCAGGGAGTCACCCAAAGATTTGATCGTTCGGGGGTCACCCAAAGATTTGACTGTCCTGGGGGTCACCCAAAGATTTATTGTCCGGGAGTCACCCAAAGATTTGACTGTTTGGGGGAGTCACCCAAAGATTTGACTGTCCGGGAGTCACCCAAAGATTTGATTGTGAGTCACCCAAAGATTTGAGTCCAGGGAGTCACCCAAAGATTTGACTGTACGGGGAGTCACCCAAAGATTTGACTGCCCGGGAGTCACCCAAAGATTTGACTGTCCGGGGAGTCACCCAAAGATTTGGACCGTACGGGAGTCACCCAAAGATTTGATGTCCGGGGAGTCACCCAAAGATTTGATCTGTACGGGAGTCACCCAAAGATTTGATCGTACGGGAGTCACCCAAAGATTTGATCTTGACGGGGAGTCACCCAAAGATTTGACTGTCCGGGGAGTCACCCAAAGATTTGACTACGGGAGTCACCCAAAATTTGACTGTCAGAGTCACCCAAAGATTTGACTGTCAGGAGTCACCCAAAGATTTGATCGTACGAGGAGTCACCCAAAGATTTGACTACGGGAGTCACCCAAAGATTTGACTTCCGAAATGCGGGACGGACCCTTTGAAGGTGCGGGACGGACCTCTGCGAGATACAGGGCAGGACCTTTTGAAAGTACGGATGGACCTCGAGATACGGGACGGACCTTTTGAAATGGAGGATAGACCTCGATAATGCGGGACGGACCCTTTGAAAGTCGGGACGGACCCTCGAGATACGGGGACGGACCTTTTGAAATGGAGGATAGACCTCTGAAATGCGGGACGGACCCTTCTGATATGCGGGGACGGACCTTTTGAAGTACGGGGCGGACCCTTTGAAGATGCGGGACGGACCCTTGAAATGGAGGATAGACCGCGGAAATGCGGGACGGACCCTTTGATATGCGGGATGGACACTTTGAAAGTACGGGACGGACCCTTTGAAGATGCGGGACGGACCCTTTGAAATGGAGAATAGACGAAATGCAGAGGATAGACCCTTTGAAATGCGGGATGCGGGACGGACCCTTTGAAATGGAGGATAGACCTCTAAAATGCGGGACGGACCCTTGAAATGGAGGATAGACCTCTAAAATGCGGGCTAGGATAGATCTTGCAAGCTAAGGACTTAGGCTACATTTGCGATGAAGAATAGTTGTGTGAATTGATTGGGATTATTATGGCTTCCCGAGCCGAAGAACCAAGCGATTAAAAGATTGGGATAATCATTGCTAAGGCTTAGAGAGGAGTCTTGTCACCTAGGCTTAAGGCTAGGGTTTAGAGAGGTATTTGTCACCTAGACATGAGGCTAGGGTTTAGAGAGGTATTTGTCACCTAGGCTTGAGGCTAGGGTTTAGAAGGAGGCATTTGTCACCTAGGCTTGAGGCTAGGGTTTAGAAGGGTATTTGTCACCTAGGCTTAAGGCTAGGGTTTAGAGAGGTATTTGTCACCTAGACATGAGGCTAGGGTTTAGAAAGGTATTTGTCACCTAGACATGAGGCTAGGGTTTAGAGAGGTATTTGTCACCTAGGCTTGAGGCTAGGGTTTTGCATTTGCGGTAAGTCTAAACAAGGCAGTTTGAGCAGAAAGGTTATTGGTTTAAACTAGGCGAGGCCGAGTAAGTGTCGATGATAGAAGGTGGGATTAGGTAAGTTTGATGTCCAGAGATAAGGGCCGAGTCATCTTGAGAGTCACAGAGATACGTTTTTGATAGATTTGAAGAGTTTGAAAATTTGTGGAGACCAAAGAGTGATTTTGTAAACAAGGTGCCAAAGAGGATAGCATTTTGAAAGCATGTTATTTTGATAAGGAGGCCTTATGATCAATTATATTTCTAACTGACTCAAAGAGTTTGCCACATGCTGATCTTGATGACAAGGATGCCCTTCATGCTAGATATGATTTCATTGGAGCTCCGATTTTTGTTAGAGCACATAGTCGACCCATTTTTGTTGAGGAGCCCCAATGTTTGATAGTGACCTTGGCGAAGTCCCGAGTTGATGATGAATGGCGAAGCCCCAGTTGATGATGCAAAGCAAACCTGAAGGGAATGGCGAAGCCCCAGTTGATGATGCAGAGCAAACCTGAAGAGAGCCTGAGAGAACAGCTTAACAAAAGCCCCAGCTTGGAGAGATTCAATGCATCCCTATTTGCAGACAGAGTCATCTTGCGGCCACGGGCGACCCTCGTTTCGAACAATGGTCAATCGATCGGCGGACAAGACTCGGAAATGTATATGTGCAGGGGCGCATTTTTTCGAAGGTGGGAATGGATCCCGAGTTCGTGTATGACACTTTCGCTTTTGGGTTTGACTCTTTTGGGAGAGTATAAGCATCACAAGGTGTGGAAAAGTGTATGGAAGCCCCTGGCAGACGAAGACGGTGTTTGGCTCTATTTTCCTATGATGTAGAAAAAGAAGACTTGTCGAGACATTTGAAGAATTTATTTTATTCAGAATTACATCTTGATTGCTCGTGAATGGACCCCACTGATTGGTTTATCAAATTCCAATTATATGAGTAAACAAATAATGACTGTTTTGATTAGAAAATTTGGAATTGGGCTTGTCTTTAGAAGGAGAAGGATGTTCCGTTGTTGCTTCTGCTACATTCGGTGGTAATTGTGGTGCGGGAGTTTGCCGTTGCATTGATCTCCTTCATGGGAAAGAATGAAAAATAGAAAAAGATTGGGGTGGAAGAAAAGGTGGGAATTGACGATTATAACCCAAAGATTTTTTCATTCCTTCAAGTGAAGATTCTTTGTTCCTTTGTTCTCGCAAGCCGAGGAGTAGTCCCCGGCGCGTGTCTCCCTTGCTTTTACCGGAGTGCCGCTGAGAGGCACGGATGCGAAGCCCCAGTGAGACTTTTGCGAGACGAGTGTTTGAGGAGTCGAATGAACAAATTTCAAGAATAGGACGAGTTCCCAAACTTTTGAGAGAATATGTAATATGCTCACGTAGGATAACAAGTGACTCAAAAATCTGAATACGCATTTCTTTTAAATAATCTTTTGAGAATGCCATCCGGTAGCGGTTGTAGCTGGTCTTTGGGTTGCGATCGACCATTGGATGATGCTTAACATGACCTCTTAAAGTGAGAGGTCGGCCGGGCCATTCTTGAGAGGTTGGCTTGAGGGATGTGTTTGGAATTTCTAAGGTGAAGGGATTTTCTTGTTCTTTGCTTCTTCAGAACCTCTAAGAGTGAGGTTAACTTTGATTTTGGCAAGGTCAAGGGTGGTGATGGAATCCTCTAAAAGTGAGAGGATGGACTTTGGAATGGGTTTATGGGATTTGTCCAAGAGGGAATCTTTGTTGCTTCTTCTCGCGAGTTTGTTGTGGTTTCAGCAGGTAACTTGATCATGATAGGATCTTCACTCGACGTCTCATTTTCACAACCTTTGAGATGGGAGGTTCACTTCGGAGTGATGGAGGTTGTTTTTTTTTTTTTTTTTTTTTTTTTTTTAAACACCCTCTTATCGAGAAAAGCCTTCGGATTTGTTTGCTCGCGATAGCCCCTAGTGTACGTCTTAGGATGATTTTACCTTTTCCTTCTTGGGTTTGGAGGTGGTCCCTTCGAGGGAGCCCCTTGTATGAGTTTCTTTCGCATTCCGCCTTTCTTGAGCTTGGAGGTGATTACTTCCTTTGTGAGTCGAGGGAGCCCCTAGTATGGGCTTCTTCCTTAGGGTCTCAAAACTTGTCGATCTTGAAATGAAAGGGTATTATTTAGTGAGGATAAGGTTATGGCTTCCTATGGTGAGAGGTTTAAGCTTCAATTGCTACTGGATAGCATTCTCAAAAGAGTATTTAAAATAAATGCAAACTCAATTAACTGACTTATTAAGTAAGGCAGAATATATTCAGACCATAAGAAAGATATGTGAGCATATTCAATGGAAGCTTATCGATCGAATGGAAAATCAGAGGAGACGCGAGATTGGGGGGTTGGTGAGCCCCAAGTTGATATTCATGCAGCACTTGTGAAGGATAGGAACAACTCCTTGCATCTTCTTTAAATTGCAGTGGCGTGAGCAGCTATTTTCTGATGATGAGCAACAACGGTCTTTGTGCTTGTCTTGACCATATGGAAAGGAGGTCAAGTAGGGGAGAGTGTATTTGGGGAGGTGTATGTTTGAGAAGGTATAACGGGTATGTACAAGGAGTGTATGAAAAGTATATGGTGGAGTATGGAGAGAGTGTATAAGAGAAGGGTGTATAGGGATGGTGTATATGAAGAAGGAACGGTGAGTTGTTTACTCCAATCAAAGCATTCATTCATTGTTTACTTTATTAGCCGGTGAGTTTATCAGTGAGATTAGCAACCAAGTGATAATTATAAATAAAACAATCTTCTTGAAAGTAATGCGAGATTATGTCTCAAGTCTAGAGAGAAAAGAAAGAAAGACCTTTTTTATTATCGAAGTAACTAGTTCAAAGTGGACATTACATATCAATGCCCAAAATGGACGTAAGAAAGACACACTAGAACCTACAAGACTGAATGAATCTAAATCCTTCCTTGAAGTACGAGGGTTTCTTCATCAATGAGGCCTTGGGTCTTCCCTTGGTTGATCAATCTTTGAATTGAGCGTTTCAGTTGCACACATTGGTCAGTGGTATGCCCAGCGTACTTGTGGTATCTGCAAAACTTGGATGTATCTAAGTCTTCCCTTGGGTTAATAGGCTTGTAGTTCTCGAGCGGCTTGATCAAATTCTTTCCCACCAAAATGTCGAAGAACTCACCCACAGGCATTCCTAAGTCATCAAAATGTTCCTTGTTGATCTTCTTCTCGGGTATTGATGCCTTTAGTTGGTTGGTGGCCACGGCAGCATCTGAATGAGAAATTCTGATGTGTTGGACCATAAGTGGGACCATAAGCATGTGGATGATAGGGACTCTGGAATTGCACAGGAGGAGGATCTCTTCTCAAGCACTCGTGAATGCAAGACAAATGGTATTGCTCAATTTCATGCATGTCTTTGAGGAGGTTGATCACTCCCAACCTCATGTTTGAGACTTCTTTGAGGGCTTCAATGCTTTTCTCCATAGACATGATGCAGAATTCTGTAAGAACATACGGCAGAGTCAAACCAATGAATTGAATTAGATTCATAATTAATCTTAAGGCATCCTTGAGAAAATATTTGACCTCCACAATTTTGAGTTTGACCGGGCTGAAGTTGCCTACGTAACCCTTACCATTTAAGATACGAGTCTCAGGTCACCGTAGTTCGAGGGGGCCCCGATTGATGATACAACCAGGGTTAAGTTTAGAGAAAGAGAGAGGATGAATGTAAAGAGTCCGTTTGGTGAAAAAGGAGAGGAAGATGACTCGATCCTTGGTCAAATATAAGTGAGGGTGATCTAGACGAGCTAATCGGACTTGGTAAGTTGGCTTAGGTAGGCCCTAGATGGTGGTATGATCTATATGGGTCGAGAGAGGTTTGATCTAGGTGGGTCTTTGGCTGAAGGGTGCTAAAGATAAAGGATCTAAACTATGGATGGTTTTAAGGCTAAGGGAGCAGACTATGGAAGGTTCAAGAGATGAGAGGTAGAACTTTGAAGGGTCCTAACTTGTAGACCGTAGAGTCTAAGGTAGAGGAGTGGACCATGGATGGTCCAAGAGACGAGGGTGGACCTCGAAGAGTCTCAGGTGGAAAGGTGGACCTTTAATGGTCCTAGATAGAGAGAGTGGACCTCGAAGGGTCCTAAATTGAGGAGTGGACCTTGAAGGGTCCAAGAGATGAGGAGTGGACCTTAAAGGGTCCAAGAGAAGAGGAGTGGACCTTAAAGGGTCCAAGAGAAGAGGAGTGAACCTTGAAGGGTCCAAGAGAAGAGGAGTGAACCTTGAAGGGTCCAAGAGAAGAGGAGCGAACCTTGAACGGCCCAAGATATGAGGAGTGGACCTTGAACGGTCCAAGATATGAGAAGTGGACCTTGAAGGGTCCAAGAGAAGAAGAGCGGACCTTGAACGGTCCAAGAGAAGAGGAGCGGACCTTGAACGGTCCAAGATATGAGAAGTGGACCTTGAAGGGTCCAAGAGAAGAAGAGCGGACCTTGAACGGTCCAAGATAAGAGGAGTGGACCTTAAAGGGTCCAAGAGAAGAGGAGTGAACCTTGAAGGGTCCAAGAGAAGAGGAGCGGACCTTGAAGGGTCCAAGAGAAGAAGAGCGGACCTTGAACGGTCCAAGATATGAGGAGCGGACCTTGAAGGGTCCAAGAGAAGAAGAGCGGACCTTGAACGGTCCAAGATATGAGGAGCGGACCTTGAACGGCCCAAGAGAAGAGGAGCGGACCTTGAACGGTCCAAGATATGAGAAGTGGACCTTGAATGGTCCAAGATTGGGAGAGTGGACATAGTATAGGAAGAGCACCACGAAGGGTCAAAGAGAGGACCTTGAACGGTCCAAGATAGAGAGAGGACCTAGGGCGGTCCGCGGTAGAGGTGTGGACCTTGAAGGGTCCAAGAAGTAAAGAGCGGACCTCGGAGGGTCCTAGAAATGGAGAGTGGACCCTTGAACGGTCCAAGAAGTAAGGAGCGGACCTCGGAGGGTCCTAGAAATGGAGAGTGGACCTTGAGGGGTCCAAGAAGTAAGAGCGGACCTCGGGGGTCCTAGAAATGGAGAGTGGACCTTGAAGGGTCCAAGAAGAGGAGTGGACCTCGGAGGGTCCTAGAAATAAGGAGTGGACCTCGGAGGGTCCTAGAAATGAGGAGCGGACCTCGAAGGGTCCTAGAAATGAGGAGCGGACCTCGGAGGGTCCTAGAAATGAAGAGCGGACCTCGGAGGGTCCTAGAAATGAGGAGCGGACCTCGGAGGGTCCTAAAATGAGGAAGCGGACCTCGAAGGGTCCTAGAAATGAGGAGCGGACCTCGGAGGGTCCTAGAAATGAGGAGCGGACCTCGGAGGGTCCTAGAAATGAGGAGCGGACCTCGGAGGGTCCTAGAAATGAGGAGCGGACCTCGGAGGGTCCTAGAATAGAGGAGCGGACCTGGAGGGTCCTAGAAATTAGAGCGGACCTCGGAGGGTCCTAGAAATGAGGAGCGGACCTCGGAGGGTCCTAGAAATGAGGAGCGGACCTCGGAGGGTCCTAGAAATGAGGAGCGGACCTCGGAGGGTCCTAGAATAGAGGAGCGGACCTCGGAGGGTCCTAGAAATGAGGAGCGGACTTCGGAGGGTCCTAGAATAGAGGAGCGGACCTCGGAGGGTCCTAGAAATGAGGAGCGGACCTCGGAGGGTCCTAGAAATGAGGAGCGAACCTCGGAGGGTCCTAGAAATGAAAAGCGGACCTCGGAGGGTCCTAGAAATGAGGAGCGGACCTTGAAGGGTCCTAGAAATGAGGAGTGGACCTCGGAGGGTCCTAGAAATGAGGAGTGGACCTTGAAGGGTCCTAGAAATGAGGAGCGGACCTCGAAGGGTCCTAGAAATGAGGAGTGGACCTCAGAGGGTCCTAGAAATGAAGAGTGGACCTCGAAGGGTCCTAGAAATGAGGAGTGGACCTCGAAGGGTCCTAGAAATGAGGAGCGGACCTCGGAGGGTCCTAGAAATGAGGAGTGGACCTCGAAGGGTCCTAGAAATGAGGAGCGGACCTCGGAGGGTCCTAGAAATGAGGAGCGGACCTCGGAGGGTCCTAGAAATGAGGAGCGGACCTCGGAGGGTCCTAGAATAGAGGAGCGGACCTCGGAGGGTCCTAGAAATGAGGAGCGGACTTCGGAGGGTCCTAGAATAGAGGAGCGGACCTCGGAGGGTCCTAGAAATGAGTTAAGCATTTTATTTACAAAAAAGCCTTCCATTTTTATAGAACCTACTCTTGGTTGGAAGGGATACCCCTTTTTCGCAACTAACTAAAGGTCCTAAAGTGGTGGATCCTAACGACTAACCGTCTCATATAGACATTTAATATGATGTTTATGGGAAGTACTACAGACTCATGATAGGACAAGATCAAGCATTCAAACTTTACATGGTACGTCCTCTAAAAGGAAATCAATTTTTTGTGCTCTTAATCTCTCGATAGATCTTGACTTATCATTGATTCGCAGTGACTTAACATAAAGACCTTATTAATTGTCTATATAAAAAAGCTAGTCAAACCAACCGGTCACATGGAGTGTATTCCTAGTAAAGTGGGTGACACAAGGGTTAGATTTCAGGCTCCCATCGTGCAGCCGAAGCGCACTGATGAGTGGATGGCCAAGTGAGACTCGGAAGGGAGGCGACATGATCACCACACTTCCCGCACTTTGGCTTCTCCGAAGGGTTAAAGGGTGTCTGTGCAGTGTGACACGGACTCTAGTGGTAGTGTGAGGTAAAAAGTCTAATTTTTTTTTTAAGGAAAAAAAAGAGAAAGATTTTTTTTTATGAGATGCATGCATGCAATGCAACAGTTAAGAATAGGAGAAAAAGAAAAAGGAAGTAAAAATACAACACCACTAAGAAAAACGAAAGTCTGACCCACTTAGTTTGAAAAGATTTCAAAAACAGTCCCCAGCAGAGTCGCCACTGTGAATACCCCGTCCCGATGCAACGCGCATTCGGAAGTTTGAAATAAATAATTATAAAAAGTCGGACCGAAATAGGATATTCATTTAGTGACACTCGCTTTAAACCATATTAAAATATTAGTTTAATTTTGAGAGTCGCCACGCCACTTTGATATAGCCCAAAGCTTTGAAAAAAGGCTAAACGGTTAATTGGGTTCGGGGGTCAAGTTACAACAGAAGAAGAAACGTTATCACTCCTATTGCCCGACGAGTCGGTCTTTCTAGCATGTGGGGTGTTGGTTGTGTGCGGTGTTTACGGGAATAGATAGAAGAAGCGGGATCATGCATAAGGAGGAGGGGAGAGAAAGAATTAATTGATGATCACACCCTAGAACCTTTGAGTTAGGCCCTCGGAAGGTGCACTAATCAACGTTCATCCTTGGGGAATTGTTGATCATGGGACAATTATAACTAAGGTGGAAGGAAAGGAATAGTTCCTAGATCCATTGGGTTTCTTTGGACGAAACCTTAGATCATCCTCGGCTATAGCATAATTAAATATATTAAAACAACCCTAAATCTAGCATATATGGCATAAGCAAGAAATAAAGCAATTAAAATATATTAAGCATGCAAACAATAATAATAAAGACAATAATAAAGGACAAGAATATTAAAAGAGAGTCTTACCAATTGTAGCAAGACTTTGGGGTCGAATCTTGGCGATTCGAGAGAAAAAAGAAGAACTGAGGGTTAAAGCAACTATGGTCTCGCTTCTCCCGGAGAAAATTGTGTGTCAATATGGGGAGCCGGGCACCCCTATTTATAATACCTCGGTACCTGGGCTGGGCCTCTAAAGGGTCGATCGGCGCTAGGGCTGAAGGGTCGATCGGCTCTAAATAAAAGGGTCGATCGGCTCTACCACGGGCAAAGGGCCGATCGGCTCTTCTGACTGGCGTACTTTCCAAGCTGACAGTGACGGCGCAGTACGGACGAATTCATGAATTAATGAATTAGGGTTAGGGTTGCTTTTAGGGTTTCTTAATTAATATTAACCGGGCCAGGTATTTGGACTACCTTTTTTCGGACCGGGTACTAACAAAAAGGCACCAAGTAATGAAGAGACCGGGCAGCCTCATCATAGGAATCTTGACTTATAAGCCGAGCCAGCTTCTCCAAATTGACGCCGAGAGACGTGTCGGCCATGATCCTCCGAGCCAGGTGCAGATACCCGTTCGAATACATGGTGGCCATATCCTCGGTCAAAGCATCCATAAAGGCCGGGCTAGCCTTATACTCAGAA
Source organism: Adenophora triphylla var. japonica (assembly GCA_022495995.1). NCBI lineage: Eukaryota > Viridiplantae > Streptophyta > Magnoliopsida > Asterales > Campanulaceae > Adenophora > Adenophora triphylla. The sequence goes on from JAFEMH010005351.1 coordinate 66,997, forward strand.
AGAGCATCTTCAATTTGTGAAGGCAAGCTGGCCTCCAACTCTTTATACCGGGTATCAGCTACCTCGGCATTAGATTTCAGCTCAGCTTGAAGCTTTTCTATTTCGGCCTACCCGGCCTGCCCGGCCCTAGCTAGCTCCTCGGCCTCGGCCTGAGCCGCCACAGCCACCATCTCGGCCTTAGCTTTGGCCGCCCTCTCGGCCTCCAGATCCTCTCTAAGGGTCTTCAGCAATTCAACAGACTTGGCCATGTCGGCCTCAACTTTTGCCACTTGATTTTTAAGCTTGTCGGCCTGCTCGTCACGCTTCTTATCCAGGGCCTCAGTAGCTTTATCCTTGATGGTCTCATAAGCCGAAATGGAAGCAAGCTGCACACAACAAAATTGGAAATGATCAGCAAAAGACAAGTATAAAGAAAATCAAAGAAGAAAAGACGAGGAAGCCTACCTCGCCAATTAGAAGGCCCCTCCTGTTGATGAGATGATCCACGGAGGGTTTGGCCGCGATGAGCTGATCAACGTAGTCTTGATCAAAAGCTCTGCCAATAATAGCCCGACCAGCCCTTAGTGGACGACCCTTACGGGAAAGGAAATCGATACCCTTGAAGACAGGCGCCTCCTTGGCCTCCTGTATAAACTGCTCGGCGTTGGCATACGTCTTTATCTGTCGAGCCGAGAGTGCAGTTGAGGAAGTTGAGGCCGCCTTCTTCGACGAGCCGACCACCTCATTCTCCCTTGGTCGTTTGGGCACAGGGGTCCTCTCCCTGGTGTTCCCTTCCTCAGCTCCAGTAATGCCGGAATCCAGAGCCTCCTCGACTTGAGGAGTTGTTCTCAGGGAAATCTCCCCCTCCACTTGGGCAACTTGTCCTTCATGGGTCTCTTCAGCATCCTCGTCAATGCCCCGCGGCGGTTTAAGAGGCAACGCCGTGGCCTCCTTTGTAGATAAAATCACCTGACGGCGAGTAGGGTCCTCTTGTCTTTTAGATTGAGCCGAGGTATGAGAAGCTTTCCTCTTCATCTTCAACACAACTTAGGGATCGAGCTGCTTTCTCTGAGACATCTCTTGCTCCTGATCGAGTGTCAAATATGCAAATACGAGAATGAAGCAATTAGCATACATGACGAGGAAATAAAGAGCAAAAATTCACAAGTATGAAAGACGAGAAAGGTGGAAAAATTACAGCCGACGACGCCCATCTCGGTTAGTCATTGGTTGTGATTCAACTTGCAAAAATCGCAGTCGGCGTGGAAAACAAAGCCCGGATGAATCCTCCAGTGTGGAAACCTATTGCCCCTAACGATGGGGACGAGAGGCTCTATCCCATATATAGGTCCTGGCATAATGCCGACCTGAACATAGTACCTAGGGTCACTTTCCAAGGTAGACCAACATAAAGTGCCCACCTCGGCAAATTGCTTCAGTCGTTCAATAAGTTGGGCACTCCACTCAGGCCTCTACACCTCTTGGGGCACACCAGGAGGCTCAGAGGGAACGGCGAACTCCCAGCCTTGTCGTCTCTCCACACGGATGACATGGTTATTCCAGCCGACCACTTTACTTGACATGGGGAAAATAAGTTTAGGCTGATTGGGGTCACTTCTGATCACTATCAGCCGGGAGTCAGATTTGTAATTTACAGTGAAGAAGTGATAAAAGGCCGATTGGCAGGGCTCGAAACCTAGACTACGGCACAAAACTATGAAACTGATAAGGAATCTCAAGGCATTGGCCCCAAGCATGGCCGGGACAACCTGCATGTCCTCAAGAAACTCATTGATGAATGGGCCTAGAGGGAGACGAAGGCCCATTTGGAACTGTTTGTAAAAGAAGTGCACATGGTTCAAAGGGTAATAAAAGTCATTCACGGCTTCCTGGGTTTTGACCTTCACACCAGGGAAATAGCCAAGCCTATATTCCTCTCTCGGCACTCCATATTTATTGTGGATCTCCTCTATCATAGGCTCACCGGCCTTAATTGGTTTTGCTCTAGGGGTATACACCCTACCTCAGCCAGATCTACCCTGACCTCGTCCTTGGCTGCCAGATGGGGCCTCCTCGTCAAAGGCATCAACAATTTTCCCCGAGGTTGAAGGACCAGCTTGACGGGCAGAGCTACTTCCTCGTCCGACCATATCTACACAATGAACTAACAAGGATCAGAAATTGGTCAAGGCAAAAGGAGGACGAGGAAGAAGAAGAACATCCCTCCTTATCATACGGATTAAGGCCGAGGAGGGAACCTTACCCAGCAATGGAGGATGCTCCAGGGGGTTGCACTTCAAATAGAAAAGGTTGATTTGATCGAGGATCTCAGAAAAATCGTGGAACACTACCATATTAGGGGATCCCTCATCTACTCGGTTAATTCTGAACCGACCTGGATATCGTACGTCGTCTCTAGGGCTTTGGTATCTCGTCAATATCTCACCTATCTCCCCTAAACTCAACATCAGTCATGGGCCGTCCGTTCGTCGGTAAACCCTAAGGTTCCGATTATGGTAGCCATACAAAGAGTTGGGATTACTCCTCCATGTTCTTGCCATCTCTAAACACGAGGGAGACACAGAGGGTTCAAGAATGAAATTCAAGAACAAAACTCAAGAAAAAACTTCGAAGGAGCATCAATGGCAATTTTCTCCAAAACCCACCAAGAACATCAACAAAAACCCATAAATTGAAAAATAATTGCAGAGAATAAGAAGAAAGGAAGAGATTTATACCTTAAATTGAGGGTGATGAAGGAAACGCATGAACAAATCAAACACAAAGATACGAATCTGGGCAAGAAATCAAGAACAGCCTTGCGATTTTGAACCTTGCTATTTCGCTCCAAATCTTCAACATTGATAAAAGAGAAAAATCATAAAGGGTTTTTGTTTATATACCCAAGAAAGAAACGGGTATGGGTCAAATTCGGGTAAAGGCGCCGTCCTTTCCTATCACATTAAATGCTATGGTGGGTTTTCAAGGGGAATGTCAGTCATCGTGCGGCGTGTCCCATCATTGTACTATTAACCGTCATGTACTGAAGCTTCTCGTGACACGTATGAGCCCGTTCGAATTCGCCAAGGCCGAGATAGAGCACTACTTCCTCCTCGACATAGACGAGCTAGGAAGTCGGGGGCCACTGAACGGTATAAACCGATGTACGAACGTGGTTCCGTGGCCGGGCAAGGCCCAATGGATTGGGCCCAAAACATAATCCATACAAGTCTTAAATACGACAAAGGGAATGGGTCTACCCTACCTTTGCTCATCAAGTCTCCTCGTCATTCCCCTATGTCGACCTTGACATAGTAGGCGTATAAATGACCAAGGCCCAATTAGAAGTCTAATGCCGAGCAAGGCATATATCAGGGCCGAGTAAGGTCTCCCTCCAAGGCCGAGAAAGGCTCCCCTTGAAGACGAGGAGCCACGACCCTACAAAGCTGAGGAAGCCCCTCACCGACGCACGTGCAGATTGCAGTTTATCCAATCCTACTCATTAAAGGAATGTGGAGAATTATAATCCTCTTAAGATTATAACCTAATCTCACAAGAATTCTTATGCAACAAGGATTGAACAAGTTATAATCCTCCTTGGAGTAAATCTTATCTCCAAGCACTCCTATTCAACATGGATTATACATTGCTATATCTATAAATACAACCATAATTCACATATTTTGGTATGCTGTCTTTTGACTCTAAACTCTTGTCAATTGATTTTACTCTCTCAAAGCAAATACTTACTCTCACGCCGGAGGGCCTTCGCCGGTAAAGCCCCGGCTAAGTTTACGTGTTTGTTCATCTTTTTCAGTCTATTCAATCGCCAGGATACAACCTGCTGCTGGATTTGAGCTGAGAGACGTTCAGATATGAATGGATTGAGGAAAAAGGGGGAAATTAATCCTCCAGAAGAGAAATGACAGTATTGTCGGTTTCTTTTGGAAACATTAATAGAAATTATCATTTATATGGTAATTAGTTGGCTTTTGCTTCATTTTGTTTTGTTTTGTTTAGTTTTTTATTATTATTATTTTTGCTTTTTTCCATACTTTTTTTTCCTTTTTGGTGTCATTTTTTTAGTTTATATTTTATTTTATATTATCTGAGTTGTTTGTTTTGATTTAGCTTTTAGTCTGTTACTTTATTAATAAATGTATTACAATAAATAATTGATAATTAGGGTTATTAGTGTTGTAAAATAAATCTAAGCTTTATTTTCATTTAAATATAAATATGTAATTAGTTTGAGAAAGGATGGGTGGCTAAGGTTTTAATTTTTATATATTTATTATTATTAATTACTGAGGCTTTGATCAATAAGTCCCTGTATAAATGAAAACGACCAATAAAATCTGACATTTTCAAATTATACCAGTAAGTCCTCGTAATTTCGTTATCCTTCGGTCAACTCACGCGCCCACCCATCACGAATCACCTCCATGCCCAGCCCAGTCAGCACCTCTCTCTCTCTCTCTCTCTCTCTCTCTATATATATATATATATATATATATATATATATATATATATATATATATATATGATCTTATTATAATGAGAACCAAATTTATATGAGAACCATAAGAACCACTAACAGCCATTGGATTAAAAAACACATCAATACTCCAGATTAAGGTCAGCCACATACATCATCTTTCTAACTGCCACGTCATCAATTAAAATCCCCCTCAAACTTCAAAATAAAATATCTCAATATCTATAAGTCGAAAAAAAATTTCGAAAACACTAATTTTTTTGTCTTGACGAGACGATTCAAACTAGATCCCTGAAGATAGGATTTTGAAAAAAATAATATTGAACAACGTCTAATTTTTAAAACACTAGTTAATTAACTAGTGTACACTAGCTAGTTAAGTAATGTACTCTAGCAACTTAGCTAGTGTACCCAAGTTTAATTTCAATGTTTATCAGCCATGGCTAAGTACACTAGCTATGTATATAGTGTACACTAGCTAGTTAACTCGTGTACATAGAGACACTTCCTCCTTCATCAATATTGATAGTCTTCAACTTGCTGAACATATTAGACATACAATAGGAAGGTTCGATCCCTTCGATCCCGAGGATATCCGTCCATTCTATTGAATTTATCCTGTATATACTTTTATCATATAATCATGGTAAATGGCTTAATATTTGGTCTACACAAACAGGAATACAAAACTAGGATGACTGCTATGCCAAAACCTCAGTCCCTATCGAGTACAAAAACAAAACAGAAAATCAGCATCACAAATCCCCTTTTGGCTATTTCATCTATTACCTTCTCAAAAGAAATTCAAAAATTTCCGTACCTAAAAACGAGAGTTAACCATCCCACTGTACTGTCTAATCCACTTTCAACTTTATTCTCCATATCAATAACCAACTTAAAAATTGCAGCTTCTCTGCAAGATTTAGTTCCTGAATAGCGATATCATTTTGGGTGATAAGAGCAAAATGAATGCTAAGAATGATCCGAAGAACATTTTGATGGCATATTTAACCGGATCATTTTTTGCTTCTCCAGAGCTATTACTTGAGGTTGTCATTGCTGTTGCAGAAGGCAAGGCTTCAATCACTGCATCTGCTAGATCGGTGATGAAGGAGGAAGTGCATCCAAGAGCAGGTACCCGACCCCAATTCTGAATACCTGATTCTAGGGCCAACTCTTTGTACTCCATATCAATTTCTTCAAGTGTCTCTATGTGCTCGCTAATGAAACTGGAAAAAATTAACTAGTGTACACTAGCTAGTTAAGTAATGTACACTAGCAGCTTAGCTAGTGTACCCAAGTTTAATTTCAATGTTCATCAGTCATGGCTAAGTACACTAGCTATGTATATAGTGTACACTAGCTAGTTAACTCGTGTACACTAGCTAATTAGCTAGTGTACACTAGCTAGTTAAGTAATGTACACTAGCAACTTAGCTAGTGTACCCAAGTTTAATTTCAATGTTCATCAGCCATGGCTAAGTATACTAACTATGTATATAGTGTACACTAGCTAGTTATGTAATGTACACTAGCAACTTAGCTAGTGTACTTTGACTTGGTTTTGGCCAAGTGCTTGTGTATACTAGCCATATGGCTTATACTGGACAATATCTTGACTTGGTCTTGGTCAAATCCTTGTGTATACTAGCTAATTAACTAGTGTACACTATCTAGTTAAGTAATGTACACTAGCTAGTTAAGTAATGTACACTAGCTAATTAACTAGTGTACACAAGGACTTGTGTATACTAGCTAGTGTACACTAGTTAACTAGCTATCTACTTTCTAAATATTTAGTGAATAATAGTGCGTGTTTTTGAACAACTTAAATTGGGCATGTTTCGTGTGTCGGTGAGATTATTTCAAGGCAGTCATTTATATTGTCATATTTCAAGAAGCTACAGCAGTATGGTTACTTTCTTAAAAATAACAACTTCTATTGACACTCTGACTCAAGTTTTGGCGATTTGAATACCTGGTTTTTAGTCTATGTTGACATACATTAGTGATTGATTTTTAAAGGAAAAATTCCTTTTTAACCACAAATTCCAGATCATATTCCATCAAAACCCAGCCCAGATAAAAAAAGACTGACTCCTTTGTTATTCCAAATTGAAATCCCTTTAAACCCCATTATACCATGGAACGGCCAAAACACCATTAACTTCCGTCAAATCAGTATTTGTTCAAACCTGTTACAATCCTCAAGCCACATATCAATGGCCGCTCCACCAAAACTCCATTTCCTCTTTCTTCTCCTCACTTTCCCTTTACTAGCAATTTCCTCTACCGCTAACCAATCCAAATCCAAATCCACAGACCCAATTCCAATTCCAGCCACTTGGCCCCTCCAATTCCATTCTACCCTCGTAATCAACACCAATGGAAGCCTCCAGATCGACATCTGGTACGACTACCCAAATGGCCGCAATTTCAACATCATTCAGAAACAATTGGGCGAACTCCTGTACGACCTCGAATGGAATAATGGGACTTCTTACTATTACACCCTTGACGCCAATAAGAAATGCAGGGTTATGAGCTTTTCGGTCGGAATTCTGCGGCCGGATTTTCTCAAAGATGCCGTGTACGATGGAAATTTCATTGTCGGTTTCAATTATTAAATAGCAATCAATTGAAATATTTCTTCAAAAATCTCTAATACCAGGTCCTATAATCATTGATATAGGACATTTTTTAGTGTGCATTTGTTGTGGAGATGACTTGCTTCATTTTGATTGTGTTTGTTGATGTGTTATATGATCTGTAACAGGTCTTATAACACTTGCTATAGGACCTGTTCGAGTGTTTATATGATTCAGAGTAAATATGAGTTTTTTTAGTCAAATAATTATTAATGTCGTTTTGTACACTTTTTATTTGACATTTTACACCATTGATCTGAATATTATACATTTATATTCTTTTTAGAATTTTGATTACTGGAGTTTTTATATCCTAAAATAGTATGAGAATTTTATTATTAATGCTTTTAATTTTCTTTTCTATAGCAATTGGTATAGGACCTGCCAACTTCATATACATAGCTAATAGCCCTTTAATTGGTCATATACTAATTGGTATAGGACCTGTAAACATCATATACATGATTTTATACAATTTAGTGCAAACTAGTACATCCCCTTTATAAAATCATAGGCAAAACAAGTGGACATACAATGAAATGCATAATAGAGCAGGTCCTATATCACTTGCTACAGGGACCATTAAAAGGTCTTAAAGCTTTGTATATGATGTTGCCAAGTCCTATAGCACTTGGTATATGACCATTTAAAGTTCTTTTAGCTGTGTATTTGATGTTGCCAGGTCCTATACCAGTTGCTATAGGACCATTCAAAGGGCTTATATCTGTGTATTTGATGTTGGCAGGTCCTATACCGATTCTTTATAGGACACGATTAAAGGGCTTATATCTTTGTATATGATATTGACAGGTCCTATAACAATTGCTATAGTACCATTCAAAGGTCTTATTGCTTTGTATATGATGTTGCCAGGTCTTATACCAGTTCTTTATAGGACGATTAAAGGGCTTATAGCTTTGTATACGATATTGACAGGTCCTATACCAATTGCTATAGGACCAATTAAAGGGCTTATAGCTTTGTATATGATATTGACAGATCCTATAACAATTGCTATAGGACCAATTAAAGGGGTTATAGCTTTGTATATGATATTGACAGATCCTATAACAATTGCTATAGGACCAATTAAAGGGATTATAGCTTTGTATATGATGTTGCCAGGTCCTATATCAGTTGCTATAGGACCATTCAAAATTGAGTTTTGAATGGTCCTATACCAGTTGCTATAGGACCATTCAAAGTTCTTATTGCTTTGTATATGATGTTGGCAGGTCCTATATCAATTGTTATAGGACCAATTAAAGGGCTTATAACTTTGTATATGATGGTGGCAGGTCCTATACTAAATGATATATGAAATACTATACTCCCTCCGTCTCGCCCGACTTAGGACGTTTAGGTTGGGCACGGGAATTAAGGAAAAAGTGTAAGTGGGTGGATGTTGTGAGTATGAAAAGTGATGTAGGTGAGAGAAAGTGGGGTAGGGAGTAATGAGTGAAAATTTGTTGTGAGTGTAAATGTGGGTCCCATTAATAAAGTACTTTCCATTTTGGGGTTGTCCTAAGTCGGATGGAATGCCCAAAATGGAAAAATGTCCTAAGTCGGGCGGGACGGAGGGAGTATGTCCTATACCAATTGCTATATGACCATTCAAAGTTCTTATTGCTTTGTATATAATGTTGGCAGGTCCTATATCAATTGCTATAGGACCAATTAAAGAACATAGTTTTGTATATGATGTTGGCCGTCACATACCCATTCTTTATAGAAACAATTAAAGGGCTTATATGTCTTCTCTCTCTCCCTCCCTCTCTCCAGCTATTTCTCTTTTAACACAGTGGGCCTTTCATTATGACCACTCCCTCTCTATTTCGTCAACAATTGATTCAGACTCCCCTACTCCTTCACGTTATTTCCTTTCCTTCTCTCCCCATTTTCATTTTTCTCTCTTTCTAGAAAACTCACACACACTCCTCTCTAGAATACAAACAAACACCTTCCTCCTCCTCCTTCTTCATCACCCGTGAACTTCTCCGACGCCGGTCTCCTCCGATTCACTCACTCAGGCTAGATCTACAGTCATATACATATGAAATCTCTTCTCCGGCGGCATGCTAACCACCACCACCGTCTCATCTTCTTCTTTCCTCAGATCAGAGTTCAATTCGTTTACCTTGGGATGAAGATCGACCTATTGATTTTCGTTTTCAATTTGAAATTTTGATTAAGATTTGATTACGTGATATTAGGAAGAGATTTTAGGAACTAACGTCCGTCTACCTCTGTTAACGGTGGGTTTATTTGGGATTTTCATTTCAAATGGGTTTAAATGGGTTATTGATTTGTAAGTTGGGTCTTTGGGTCCTTAGCTCATTTTTAAACACTGCTGCTTTTTCGACCCCTTACCGCAAGGTGGAGGTCAATGCTAGTCGCTTCTCACTTGTGGAATTTTACTATGCAATGACAAGCACGTTCACTTAGATTAATATATACTCCCTCCGTCCCGCTGATAACTTCACTTTTTGCCATTTTGGGTGTCCCATTGAAAGCTTCACCTTTCCTTTTTTGGCAAAGGAATCTTTACTATTCCCTCCACTCATTCTCTCTCCTACATTATTTTAATACTCACAACACCATTATAATTTACTATTCTCTCCACTCATTCTCTCTCCTATTTTCAAATTACACTCACAACATTTTCTCCACCTTAATTTACGCGCCGGAGCCAAAATGGTGAAGTAATAAGCGGGACGGAGGAAGTACTTCTCTTCACCTTTTTTTTTTTTTTAAAAAAAAAAAACACATGGTTTTATCTTCACCTCACAATTTTCCTTTGGGCCAGTAATGAGTACGAATGAAGTTTTATGTGCTAGACAAAATCATTTCAATTCAACTTCTAAGAAAAAAAGAGGTCATACCCGTGCATGTGGGCATACCATATTTCTCGTCACCTGACATGTTTTTTAATATACAAGCCCATTACTGCCCAATATTCATTGTCCTAATCGTGCAAGAAAATTAGTGAAATAATTATAAACAGCTAATCAAAGGAATTAACTAGTGTACACTAGCTAGTTAAGTAATATACACTAGCTAATTAAGTAATGTACACTAGCTAATTAACTAGTGTACAAAAGATCTGTTGTATGGTTAATTAATTTAGTGTACACGAGTTAACTTAGTGTACACTATATACTTAGCCATGACTGATGAATATTGAAATTAAACTTAGGTACACTAGCTAAGTTGCTTTAGTATACATTCTTAACTAGTAGTGTCACTAGTTAATTAGTAGTGTTTTAAAAATTAGACGCTTGCTTGATATTATTTTTTCAAAATTCAATCTTCGGGGATCTAGTTTGAATCGTGCTCGTCAAGACAAAAATCGGTGTTTTCAAATTTTTTTTTCGACTTATAGATATTGAGATATTTTATTTTGAAATTTGAGGGAATTTTAAATAATGACGTGGCGATTAGAAAGATGATGTATGCGCCTGACCTTAAAAGTTGCAATAATTACGAAAATGCCCCCTCTATCTTTTTTTTTTAATCTGGAGCGTTGATGTGTTTTTAATCCAAATGGTTGGATTTAGTTAAGTGGTTCTCATATAAATTTGGTTATAATTTGAATAATTTACTATATATATATATATATATATATATATATATATATATATATATATATATATATATATATATATATATATATATATTCTTTTTTACGTAAAAAAGAATATATATATATATATATATATTTTTTTTATATATATATATAAAAGAATATATATATATATATATATATATATATATATATATATATATATATATATATATATATATATATATATATATATTCTTTTTTACGTTTTTCTTCTTTTATCTACTTTCTCTCTCTTTTTCTCTCTCTTCCTTTTTTCTTTTTCTAAAATTTTTAAAATACAATATCTCATAATTTAAAAGTCGAAAAAGTAATTCAAAATTACTGTTTTAATTGCATCGTCAAGACGAATCAAACAAGTTTACTCATCATATATTTCAATTTTATAAATAAAATAAAATTATTTTTCACTTGTAAAAATCTGAGAAAATCATTTATCATTTGTTCACACATGAGTATAAAAATGTATAATAGTTTTCACATTTATAAACTGAGAAATCTATTTCACATTTTTTTATGTAAATAACTGTATAATAGTTTTCACATTTATAAACTGGGAATTTTATTTCACAATTTTGATGTAAATAACTGTATAATGATTTTCACATTTATAAACTGAGAATTGTATTTCACAGTTATATAAAAATGTGAAATGGTTTTGACATGTATATGAGTTGTGTATTGAAATAACTGTGATGTGTATTTTACAGTAATTTTTCTTAAACAACTGATAAATTTTTGAACTGTGATGTGTATTTCACAGTTATTTTGGTTAGAATTTGAAATCTATTTCACATATTTGATGTCTAATTCACAGTTTTGATGTAAATAACTGTATAATGATTTTCACATTTATAAACTGAGAATTCTATTTCACAGTTATGTAAAAATGTTTGATGTAAATAACTGTATAATTGTTTTCACATTTATAAACTGAGAAGTCTATTTCTTAGTTTTGATGTAAATAACTATATAATGGTTTTTACATTTATAAACTGAGAATTCTATTTCACATTTTTTATGTAAATAACTGTATAATGGTTTTCACATTTATAACTGAAAATTTTATTTCACAGTTTTGAAATCTATTTAAATTATCCTTTAAATAATTTAATTATCTAATAATTAAATATTTTTACAATAACAATGTCATAATTATAAATAATGATATATGTAATTTTTGATAAATAATGCTAAAGATTTAAGATAATAACATAACAAATATTTTGAAATAAATTTGAACCCTTATAACAAAAAAAGAAAAAAGAAAGAAAAAGAAAAACCCTTGAAATTTCCAGTTGAACAAAGTTAAGTTTAAGTAAAGCACGTCTACAAACAGACACATAAACAAAAAAACTCACTTCATTTACACACAGTAACACACACAGTGAAAGACGCTTCTCCTCCCCCACCGACTTCCATGCCTCTTTCCTGACACATTCTTTCACATTTCGCCACAAATTCCTTCCTCCATCAAACCAAAATCCTCAAAACCATCTGTTAATTCTCCATTCCATTGAAAACCCAATTTTTACAGCACTACAAATTGTTCAAATTTCGACATTTTTACTTTGATCGGACCATTGAATGAATCAATGACCGGCGGCGAGATCAATGACGAAGACATGGATCCAATCGAGGAAGTATTATCTCTCCCAATCAAGCTTTCTGACCGAATCCGATAATCTGTTGATGATGGTTTGATTGTTCTTCGTCTTCTCCATTTCGTGCCTTCTGTTGCCATATATTTTGCCGGCCGAAAAATGGTTATTGCTTCTGGCTGTTGTCGTTGACAAAGGAATTACAATTAGAGAGAAAAGAGGAGAGTGCATAGAGAGAGAAAGAGAATGTGTAGGGGCAGTTTGGGCATTTAAATTGTTATAAATAGGGTTAGGGACTCTACGGTCGTTTTGATTTGAACTCTTGAATCCTAAGGTAATATTCGAAATGTGTACTGTTTTTATTGATAAATTCCACGCTCTCTCAAGGTCTTATTGGTAAAAATCCCTTAATTAAATATTAATTACTCATATTTATTTATTTGCTTATTCAGTTATTTATTTGGTTGTGAAATGGATAGGATGAAGGGTATTTTGTGGAATTGTAACATCTATAAAATCACAATCAAATACTTTTTCTTCTTTTCTTTTCTTTTTTAATTTGATCGCCATTATATTTAAATAAAAATTACCTATGTTTATGTGTTTATTTACATAATTTTGTATTTGATTGTGAAAAATATTGAAATTTAAGGCTCCGTTTGTTTAGCGTAAAACATCTTCCGAAAAATGATTTTCTGTAAAATGTTTTCCGGAAAATGAAAATGTTTTTCGAAAAATGAGATAAACATTTTTTCGACTTTTTGGTAAGGAAAATGTTTTTTAAAAAAATTAATCTTTTAAATGATTATATTTTTTTTGACCCAACGGGGGAGGGGTGGGGGTAGGGTGGCAGGGGTGGTGAGTGGAGTGGGGGAGAAGTTGTTAAAAATAAATTTAAAATGATTTTTTTTACTCGACGTGGGGGGGGGGGTTGCAGGGGGTGATGATGGGGATGGGGGAGGGGTGGTTGATGTGGGGTGGGTAACGTGGGCGTGTATGAAAAGTTAGGTGTGTGTATATGTGAGGGTGTTATCATTTTTCGGAAAATGTTTTACTTAGGAAAAATCCGTAAATTATTTTACTTAAAAAAGTGGGGAAAATATTTTCGGAAAAACATTTTCTCCATTTTCCAGTGCTTAACAAACACCGAAAAACAGGGAAAATGTTTTCCGAAAAACATTTCCCCCCAAAGGAGCCTAAGAATGTAGAAAATCATAATACAAACCGCATATATCTGTTTGGGGTGAAAAAATTCACTCAGCATGTTTTACGTCTTGATCACACACCTTGAGGTAATGTCTTGGAACTACATCTTGAACTAACGCCTTGAGTTGTTTATTTTATATCTTCCTATTTTTCAGGAACCAAGTCATACATAAACATGATAACTCTATCAAGACAACATGAAGACCTTGTCAACGATGGTATAATCCTTATAACGGCCATGACTTCAACAAAGAAGTAATGGCTGCAAATCATCAACAAGAAGCATGATTCTAGGCAAGAAAGTGGGGATATCATTTATGTTGTTATTTCGGTTACACCTTTTGTATATAAATCATCTCTAGTAAAGCACCTGTACACACATGACACTACACTCTCTCCCCACATTGTACTCGAAACACCACGATCAATAAGATTACATTTTTGGTTAAGGTAGGCTTTTACTAAAGCCTCCCGAGATTTTGTGCCGGTGAACGGTTGTTCAAAGGCTTTCCTCGTACATCCTTACGTTCATCTTGATAGTGAATTATATTCCATTTGTACCCAAAGTTTTTTCAAAATAAATTCATCTTGTTGAAAATTTTCCAAAACAATTTGGCGCCGTCTATGGGAACTTTGGTTTTTTAGATTCCAATCAAGATGAGAAATCCTACTTCTGCAATGTCTACACCCATGGTCACAACTGGGGCAAGAACCAACACGTCAAGCTTACCACTGACATCCGATATACCTTAAACTATTGGGTTCAGTGCTGTGATGCCTCAAAACCAATGACTCAAATTGGGAGATTCTTCATCCATGACACTGCCTGGAATCTCTCTGGAAATTGTGACCAGCATAACGACCATGATGAAACAGTTGAAGAATCAGATGGACGTGCAACATTATACCAATCAAATGCTATTCAATTCAATCAACATAATGCAACAGGAAATATCAACTTCAAGGTGCAGTGGTCCAACCGTCAGCACGCCTGAAGTCTCACCTCTGCAGCCTAGGACTCTTTTTCCAAATGCAGGACCAAGCACAAGAAGCGATCAAGGCAATGACACAATGGCCAGCACTGTTCAGACTGAAAGCACCACTGTTGCATCCATCCCGATTCCTCTATCAACATGTATTACCTTTGCAACCCCACCTCCTGTGGGGCAAACAGGGAGTTTTAATATGTTTGGTACTCCTTTAAATCAATTTGTTGCCACTAACCTTGTTGCAGATAACACCCTCGCAAGAGAAGTGCAGCAGATCAAGAATATTATCATGAAGGTTCCAGGAGTCACCTTACCCTTCAATCAAGCTTCTCCAACCAGCCATCATGATTCACGTTTCGTTCCTGCCATAGTCGGCGTGGAGATCCCCAAAAGATTTCAAGTACCTCAGATGAAACAATATGATGGCACAACAGACCGTGCAGAACATATAGCCCTATACCAAGAGAAGATAGACATCATTAGCATTCCCCACCATCTTAAAGAAGTTTGTTTGTGTAGAGGCTTTGGGTCCACTCTATCTGGTCCCGCCTTGATGTGGCTGACTAATCAGCCTATAAATTCTATCTCTTCTTACTCTCAATTACTTAACATGTTTCTTAATCAATTTTCTTGTAATCGTGTGTTTAAAAAATTAACGAGTGACCTTACAGGGTGGTACAGCAGCCTGATGAAACTCTAAAAGATTACATGTTCAGGTTCAACAAGGAAACCGTGAGCATCCCTCATATTGATGTGTCAGCGGCAACTGAAGCCTTTAGGATGGACCTGAAAAGAGAATCACCATTTTACCAAGATTTGGTCATGTACCCGTCTAAAAGTGGTAGGCTTAGTCGCACGCCTACTAAATTAGACCTAAACTCGGCCACTAATAATGTAATTAGGGTAAGTCAGGGTCGATCCACGAGGAACAGTGATTATTTACGAACAGTCACTTGACCAGATTGGGGGTTTTGATTGATTTTCAATTACTTCCTAAAAACAGAAATTAAACTAATTTAGAATAAAAACGATAGTTTGGAAACACTTCAGATTTGATTTCAATTCCCACCTAATTATGCAATTATCATTGATACATCTTTTCAATGTCACTCTATTCACCTGATCACGAGATATATTTCAATCTCTGTTTCTTCTTTCCGATTAGTTACTAGCAGTGGCACACTCACTAGAAACCCTAATTAATAAATTAATCTAACTGTCACAGTCTAGATCGCAGAATTAATTGATGAACGATTTAAGAAACTAAGATCAAGAACGCTTTCTACAATTATTTCATATAGATAATCGTCTAATTTCACCCACTTAACAATTTACCATGGCACATGCATAAATCGAAAAGATGCTACTTATGAATTCCTACACTGGCACAGTAATAGAGAATTCTAGCAAAGATTCATAAACAGAATAAATGAATTGATCAAGTTCACAAACCCTAATTATAAATCTAAAATCAACACGAGTAAAATTATGAATAGAGATGAACAAATAGAAAAGAAAATACCTCAAATTGATAATTAGGGGTTCAAGCAATCAAATCCAAAGTCAAAAAGCTTAAGCTTCCATGAAGGTTCTAAGCTTTTCTCTAGATGAAAAATAACATAAAAAGAAGGAACCCTAAAAAAATAATGTTAAGGAGTTTATATACTCCTTCCATCTCCAAACCTAAAACTAATTTAATAACTAATCCTAAATAATTGAATAAAAGAAAACGGAAAAAGAAAAAGAAAATAAGAAAAACAATTAAACTCCATGCGGTCAACTGATATGATTTCATGCCTTGGTCTGTGCGCCCCAACCTTGACAACACACGCCTGACATTTAATTCCCTACTTTCATTCTTTCAATTTGGTCCCTGCCTTGTTCAAATCGGCAATTTGGTTCCTGAAACTTCACAAATTTGCAAAACATTCTTCCGCTTCAAGATCTTGACTTTGACTTCATGAGAGTATTACATCCGAATATGAAATAAAACACTCAAATACCCTCGGATTACAATTAAGTCCCAAAAATACATTTTAGTCGAAAATTACATAAAACTAATCTAAATACATGAAAATAACAATTTAAACTCATAGAAACCTAGAAAATAATGGTATAAAATCTGTCCCATCAAATACCCCCACGCTTAGACCATTACTCGTCCCTGAGTAATATCCTAAACTCCAATCTAACACCGGTCTAAAACAGATGCATGGAGGGTAAATGATTCCTAGCCTCCTCTAATCCGCCAACACAAGACAATGAAAAATAATAACCATCGGAGTAATAGAAACTCCGTCTCCTTATATCACCAAAATATAAACAATGAAAATAATGACCTTAGCTTGATACCAACTCCCATAATAAAACAGTATCCAAGCTAAGATCCACACAAATAAAAGCCAAGGGGAACTAAATATGTCCTAAGTTTCCCCCACGCTTGGCTCACACTACATACACCCTCATAAAAAAAATCATTGCTAAGGTTGCGACCCTTAAACAAAGATTTACCTCGTGATAAGCACCAACACCCCCTTATTACTCCAACAAAGAACGAGGATTTCTATCCTAATCGCCTCTAACCGAGCCTCCTACATCAAATATGAAAATCCTAACCCGAGACTCCAAAACCTCCCTTATGACGCCAACACCGGTGAATAAATGATAATACATCTCAAAACCTCACCTTTTGCCTAAGCGCCCTTTCGGGTTTTCACTTAGCCTCTCAATTTTTTTTTTCATTTTTCAATTTTTTTTTCAATTTTTTATTTTATTTTTTGTTTTTTTTGGGAAAAAAATATACACAAAATATGTAGGTAAACCCCACCCCCTCACTAAACAATTGCATTGTCCCTAATGCATTTAGAAGTAAATATTATTACCTTGGAACGGAACGAGTACCAAATGGAAAGAAAGACAAAAACTCAAATTCCATATTACATCCAGTGCCTTCCTTGGCTGGGGCGATCCTCCATGCGGCCGCTTGGACAAAATGAGGCATGCGCCTCAAGGCCCGTAGCCTGCCTTAGTTTCTTTTTTTTTTTTTTTTTTTTTTTTTTAAGAAAGAATAAGGCCAAGGTGTTTGTCCTTCGGCACAAAATTACTTTCTCTCTCTTTTTTTTTTTTTTCAGCTTTTTTTTTTCTTAGGCTTTTTTTTTTTTTTTTTTTTACAGGCCTCAAATTTTTATTTTTTTTTCAACGAACGAATTAGGCACTTTTTCGCTTCCTTTTCCATTGCTTTTTGCTTTTAACTGCACAACACCACAACCCAAAAACCTCAGGAGCACCAATTCTACACTTAAAAAAAAATAAATATAAAATATAAAAAGACATAAAAACAAAGAAATTTTCGGGTTACCTCCCGGTAAGCGCATTTGGTTAAGGTCGTTAGCCCGACCGGATTCCCACTTCAATGTGGATTCGAGGTGGCCACCTTGTTTTTGGTCTTAACTTTTCTTCCTTTGGCCCACCTCGCACGTTCACGAGTACAAATACCCACAATTTTCCACCCATATGTACATTTCTTGATTAAATCGGGTGGATCCCAAAAAAAATTTGTGGCCTTTCTCTTGGCCTTTATATTTTTCTTCTTTTTCTTGGGTACCTCCCTAGGAGTTTTTGTGGCCTTTTTCTTGACATTTTTCTTCTTTTTCTTCTCCTTAGGGACCTCTTCCCCAAACTCATTCGGTGCCTTGGTCTTATCAACATCAAGCACATCAGCAAGACCCATCACCACCTCCTTCAGCTCATCAGAAAGATCAAAGTCTAACTCTACTAATCCTAAAGCATTCTCCAACACAGTTTTCATGTCATCAAAAACATTAAAATTCATTCGTTGTCCATCACCCTCCATAGTCAAACAAGATTAAGAAAAAGATGACATAAAAAAAAATTAACAAAAAGAAAACAAGAAAAAGAAATAGATTAAGAAACAGAATAAGTTCGTAAACAATTACACCGTTCCCCGGCAACGGCGCCAAAATTTGGTAGGCTTAGTCGCACGCCTACTAAATTAGACCTAAACTCGGCCACTAATAATGTAATTAGGGTAAGTCAGGGTCGATCCACGAGGAACAGTGATTATTTACGAACAGTCACTTGACCAGATTGGGGGTTTTGATTGATTTTCAATTACTTCCTAAAAACAGAAATTAAACTAATTTAGAATAAAAACGATAGTTTGGAAACACTTCAGATTTGATTTCAATTCCCACCTAATTATGCAATTATCATTGATACATCTTTTCAATGTCACTCTATTCACCTGATCACGAGATATATTTCAATCTCTGTTTCTTCTTTCCGATTAGTTACTAGCAGTGGCACACTCACTAGAAACCCTAATTAATAAATTAATCTAACTGGCACAGTCTAGATCGCAGAATTAATTGATGAACGATTTAAGAAACTAAGATCAAGAACGCTTTCTACAATTATTTCATATAGATAATCGTCTAATTTTACCCACTTAACAATTTACCATGGCACATGCATAAATCGAAAAGATGCTACTTATGAATTCCTACACTGGCACAGTAATAGAGAATTCTAGCAAAGATTCATAAACAGAATAAATGAATTGATCAAGTTCACAAACCCTAATTATAAATCTAAAATCAACACGAGTAAAATTATGAATAGAGATGAACAAATAGAAAAGAAAATACCTCAAATTGATAATTAGGGGTTCAAGCAATCAAATCCAAAGTCAAAAAGCTTAAGCTTCCATGAAGGTTCTAAGCTTTTCTCTAGATGAAAAATAACATAAAAAGAAGGAACCCTAAAAAAATAATGTTAAGGAGTTTATATACTCCTTCCATCTCCAAACCTAAAACTAATTTAATAACTAATCCTAAATAATTGAATAAAAGAAAACGGAAAAAGAAAAAGAAAATAAGAAAAACAATTAAACTCCATGCGGTCAACTGATATGATTTCATGCCTTGGTCTGTGCGCCCCAACCTTGACAACACACGCCTGACATTTAATTCCCTACTTTCATTCTTTCAATTTGGTCCCTGCCTTGTTCAAATCGGCAATTTGGTTCCTGAAACTTCACAAATTTGCAAAACATTCTTCCGCTTCAAGATCTTGACTTTGACTTCATGAGAGTATTACATCCGAATATGAAATAAAACACTCAAATACCCTCGGATTACAATTAAGTCCCAAAAATACATTTTAGTCGAAAATTACATAAAACTAATCTAAATACATGAAAATAACAATTTAAACTCATAGAAACCTAGAAAATAATGGTATAAAATCTGTCCCATCAAAAAGCTTAGAAGAAATTAGAACAAGATTTGTTCGCTTCATCAGGTTGGAAGAAGATGAAATGGTTCATGGCAAGGAGTCAAAGAAGATACCTACATATGAAAATCCTGACAGAAAGGCGGAATCCTCTCATCATCGATCCAATAGGGGAAAACCCTACTCTAAAACTGACTCTTCTAAAATTAACATTGCAGAAGAGGATGAAGATGAAGATGATGCAACTTACCCAAAGATTAGTGACTATTGCTTTTCTGTTGATGTTTCAGGACTCCTATATGCAATGGAGAATCTGGGTAGCAAGGCAAGATGGCCAAAAGCAACTGACATACCTTTGCCTTGGAAGGACAAGTCTAAGTGGTGCGCTTGCCACGAAGATTTTGGCCACACTACCGATAATTGCATCTCCTTAAGGAAGGAGATCAGCTACCTACTTTCCAAAGGGTTCCTCAAGGATTTGCTTGGAAAAAGGAAAGGACGTGCCGAGACAAAAGCCATAGCCGAGGCTCCATCCTCCCCTCCTCCTACAACCAAAGTGATCAATTTCATCACAGGCGGTTCAGACATTTGTGGCACTACATACTCCATGGCTAAGCATCATGCTAAAGATTCCAAAGAAGATAAGTCTGAACTGCCAACTAGGCGTCCAGACCAATCCCCGTGTCAACAAATCGTATTCGACGATGATGATAAAGACGACATCCGGGATCCACACCATGACGGACTCATCGTCACCTTACAGATCGCCAACTGCAAGGTGAAAGGTATCTTAATCGACAACGGGAGTTCGGTCAACCTGATCATGAAGAGAACCTTAGAAGAAATGATGATTCCTTTAACAGAAGTCGTGAAAAACTCTTCCATGCTAGTAGGTTTTAGTGGGGACACTAAGCAGACATTGGAGAAATCAAGTTGCCCATCTATGTTGAAGGAATAAACTCTATGGAAAGGATTTGTGTGATCGACTGCCCATCGTCGTATAACGTCATCCTGGGAAGACCTTGGATCCATAACATGAAAGTATTTCCATCAACGTACCATCAATGTGTCAAGATGCCAATGCCTTAGGGAGTGATCAGAGTGAAGGGAGACCAACAAGCTGCCAAGGAATGTTACAAAACAGATATGAAAGCATGCTCTAATTCTCGCCAAGCATAGTTATCACGGCCCTAAACCTAGGTTCTATTTTAATTCATGCTTAACCATATATTTGGCGTGCGTTGCAATTCATTAATATGTTTTGCATTTTGTTGTGGCAATTATGTGTTAGTTTAACATTTTTATAACTTATAAGATATTTTAAATATGTTTATAAATTAAATATAATTATTTAATGTCTTATTGAAAATATTAGGAGTGTGTAGTGAAATGATAATATTTGAAAATTTAAGTAAAAATCTTATAATATACCTTGAGGTGCTAACGTGTAATAATTGAAACTTAAATCATTTAAATGTATTAACTAAAGGTTTGAATGAGCTTAAGAGGAAATAGTTCAATGTTTATCCTTGTTGTTTAATGGAGAAGGCATTTTCATTTTAACAAAACCTTTCCCCAGCAAGTTCCTTCTTCCATGGAAAAGAAAGAGTCCAAAACCTATTTTCCATTTTAAAAATCTCCCAATTATTCTAGAAAAATATGTTCGTTGATCCGTTCGTTTCTAAATGTTCGGGAAGGGAAGGGGAGCATTTTCATCCGATTAAAATTTGAAGTTTGTCATTTCAAATTTTAGGTAAGTTATTATATTTTCCATTTTATGTATGCTCATTTGATTGTTTGAAGTTAAAATCATGGAATATATTGTTGCATGTTGTTTTGTACCAATTTTTTTGAGTTTGAAAATGGTAAAAATGGCTTTGGCTTGGTTGGAAATGGTTTGAGGTAATGTTGGGTTGTGTTGAACTGAAGTGGAGTTTTGGTGTTGTTGTTAGAGTTGGAAAATGGAATTGTAAATGTTTCAAATGAGTTTGCTGAAGTTTCAGCTGATGTGCTGAATTCTGTAAGGGGTACGACTTGTGCCCTATGTCACGAGTCGTGCCATGCCTGTCGTGACAAATCATGCCCTGGTGGACGAGTGTATCAGGTTGCATGAAATAGTGGCACGAGTCGTGCCCTAGGGCACGAGTCGTGCTCTGCCCTGTTTTGCTGAATCATTTTCCAAGCCCTATTTGTCCAACTAATTAACACTTATTATCCCCAATTGAACACTATAATGCAAGTAATATATATGAAATATAAAAGGGTGTCTTTACTTATCAATTGTGATATTTGGAAGATAGTTAAATACTTGGTTAAAGTAGGTTGGAATACTTGATTTCTATGAAACCTAACTTGCTTGATATCCTTATATGGTTGATGATATATCCTTGAATGATTATAGTAAGTGTGTAGACCTTATGTGTTTCACATTTTTGACTTGTTTAACATCTTTTATGGTGTGCTTATTAGGGTTCCCTACTTTGTAATCCTAAGTTGAATTGAATTTGTTCAAGGATTGTTTAGCCTTTGTGCTACTTATGATGGATACTTGTTATCATTTTGATATTCTATATTGGTATGGTTTCCTACTTTGGAATCATATATTGATTATTTAAAGCAAGTATTTATTACTGTGCTTTTACTTAAAGTCCAGCTGGTACTTGATTGTTGGGCAGTGGTATGGGATTATAATGGCACCTGAGCCGAGTTCATTATAATTCATACACTGGGTCCCTTTTTCCCTGCCATTGGCCATGGTTTGGGTTGTGGGCTAGCTCCCCTGATGGAGGAAAACTCCCTCTTGTAATAAAAACCGAGCAAGTGTACTCACTACCGGTGTAGCAATATGCAAATGCAGGGGTCGAATCCACAGAGACTCGTTGGTAAACAAGTAAAGTAAATGCAATGAATTTTGTAACCAAAGTTTATAGATTTAATTTAGAACTAAAAGCATAAAATAAATAACTAAAACTAAATAAACGAGAAAACAGATTATGAGCAGAGATTCGTAGATTGGATTTCACTTTACCATCATTCTATGCAGAATTTTTACTTATAAAACATTAACTCAACTTCTAGGGTTCATTCACTTTAGCTAGGATCGACACGGTTATGTGACCGGATTACAATCCTAAATATTCTCTTACTATTGTGAATTCTATTACGGTTTCACAATATACCAAGAATAAATTAAGCACACAAGAATTAAAAGAACCTAACTTTGATCAGTTTCTATTACGGCCTCAATTAAAGTTATTCAATCAATAATGGTCTATGTATAAATCGCCCAAATTAATGGCTCGATAAATACCCAATTATTCAAAGATGAGTTCGTATCTTAACATACGTCTCGAATCCAAGAACAAGAAATTAAAATCTATCGACGAACTAGAAGGAATCAAATAGAAGGAATTAAAATATTATTGCATAGAAATCCGGTAAAGGTTCGACCAATCTACAAATCTAATAAATTAGCTACTCATAATTTAAAAATAATAAATAATAAAAACCTGAAATTCGGAATAATTCTTCTTCTTCAATTGTTCCAAGAAAAGAAATAAATCAAACTAATTCTAAAACTATGATATATCTGATATTCTAATTCTCCTATTCACGTGGCTGCTGTATTAAATAGGAAAAATAGGGCAATTCTGTGGTCAAGGCGTGGAAATGACAAGTCTGCCCTTGAGTTGATACGTACAAATTATTGCTGATGACGACGGAGCGCGGCCGCCCACGTCGATGGCGCGGTCGCCCTACTTGGCCGAGAGTTTGGCCGTGTGATTTTCTTATGTGCGCGGCCGCCCTTGTTGGAACGGCACTTTTGCATTTGGCCCATATTTCCTTGGCCCAGCTTCGGCCCCAAATGGCCTTGAATGGCCCTAGCCTTCTCCTGCATTGGCCCCAAAATCCCCGGCCAACCTTGGCCCTCATTTTTCCAGCAGTGGCCTTGGATTGTAATTAGTATACTCGTTTCGTCTCGCACTTTTGCAATCGCATTTTGACCACTATAATGACTTTTTCTGCGCTTCGTTCTTTGAGATTTTATTTTTCATTTAATCCCATGAATTTTTATAAATCAAATTCGTCCAAAAATTCCATATTTCCAGTTTAGTCCCTGGATTTTCCAATAATTCCAATTTAATCCAAAAGCTTCCAAATGCCAGTTTAGTCCTTGAGCTCGTAATTTCAGTTTTTTTCCTTCTCTACTCCGCTCCACTTTATTCCTTTTGCACTTTTTATCCATAAAATACACCTTTAATCAGCTCTATACCCTGTACTCATAAAATACTCACAAACCACATCAAATATACATAAAATTCGGGAATCAAACTCAAGGAAAGCCTAAAAGTGCATCATTTGGATGGGTAAATACACATCCATCAAACACCCACAAACTAACCTTTTGCTCGTCCCGAGTAAAACAAAACTAAAATAATTAAAACAAAAATACTCTAAATATTAATAATAAAAACATTAAAGCAAAATAATTATTTTTGGGATGTTCTATCAAAGATGAGTCATTGGCCATACAAGTCTCAGATTCTTACCAACACACATAATCAACAAGTGCCACCACAGTAATGGGATTACAATCACATTGAAGCATAAAACTCACAATTTTCCACCGCGGCATGAATGATGAATGAATTATGGGAGGTCACTGCCAACAACCTAAGATTGTTTATGGATTCACTAAGTGATGCTCTAAATCAATATGTTATAGACAGTACAACCCAAAAAGGACACTCATATGCATATTTACACGATTGTCAACCCGATTACTCAATATTGAAAGAATAATATGGCTTAAATGTTAAGTGCGACAATTCGCAAGGGCTAGGTTCATGGTTACAATTGAAGGTAAGGACATACGAAAAATAAGAAAGTGAAACTAGAAAGTCTTCTTGTAATAATACATCCTCACTTTGATGATAATTTCTCCACTCACCCTTAGTACTTCCCAATGTGCCAACCCACAAACTAAAACTTTTTCATACATTGACATGGGGTTGAACACATTCCATTGCTTTCTTTGGTCACTTTGAAACATAATTTTCACTTTAACATTAGAGAGGGCAAGGCTTTTTTTTTTTTTTACTTTGCACAATTACATCACGAAGAATGTGCATTCAATATTTTTTTTTCAAACCCCTCTTTTCATTACATAACATGACCCTTTTCTTTATTTTCGTGACCACTTTCCACTCGATCCTTTGATTATCAAAACATCCCCCAAAATATCCCCATTCTTTTCCTAGTTTCACTTTCTTGAAAAGGTGAGAAAATAGTGTATAAGCTAAAATGGTGGGATAATGAGGGTACAAACGAAGGCGAATGGTGGTCTAAGATAACCTCCCACTTTGTGAGAGATTCCATTCTTTTTCAAGCTCAAAAGGGGTTCTAGCGGAAAATTTTATATAAGTGACTAGAAAGTTTAAGGCTCACAAAAAGGGATTCAAAGAATAGCCATATATATCAAGTAACCTATTGACGTGTTATTGACAATCATGCAAACATGTTCTAGGGACCCCGAGAATACACAAAGTGATCCCATAAAAGGCACCTAAGTTGATGACAATGACCAAGAAAATGATACGGAAGTGAGAGGTGGTGCAATCATAATTTAAATGTTTCAATGCAATCCCAATCACCACACTAATAATAGCACATGTGATTTTAAAATTAAAAGCACACTCTAATCATCACGTACTTTGGCCAACATCCCAACTATGAACGGAACAAAATTTTAAAATTTTTCTATTTTTTGGAGGGTGACACTATATACACTCCCCTATAAACCCACAAACTCGGAGAGTTGCCCACCCCCAAACTCAAAACATGCTATGTCCTCGTGAGCAAAGAGAACAAAAACGTGCCTTGGGCTTAACGGAGGGCAAGACACTACTAAACAATAATTAAGACAAAAATAAAACATACCTCATTGGGTTGCCTCCCAAGCAGCGCATTTGGTTAGAGTCGTTAGCCCGACTATGGTCCCAAGCTTACTTGGCCTTCGCTTTGCGGCCTTTGGACCATCTCTTTTCCTCACGGGCACAAACGCCCTTCTCTTTCCACATCAGCTCTCCTTTGTCCATACGTAGGGGTAAAGCCACATTTATTTTTGAAACTTTACGCTTGTGCTTACCCCTTTTTCTTTTCTTTTTATTGGGGTTTCCACCCCCAAACTCAACCTTTTCTGCAACCTGCAGAACACCATTCTCACAACCAAGATCAAGAGAGTTATCATGCACAAAAATATTTAAGAATATAGAATCAGATAAATCACTATAACTCTCCTCACTAACTCTCGATTTTGAAGGCCCTTGTGGTAAATGTGATGGAATCGACTCTTTATGGGAGTCGTGTGGGGAGTGATACGACCCGTTACTCCTAGAGTATTGGTCGGCTTTAGTGTTACTAGCCACGGGACAAACGTCCTCATTATCCCCACTTTTCTCACATCCATTCACATCATATTTAAAAATTGGAACATCAGTTATGGCTCCTACAAAACCATCTTTAAGGGGAAGGTTCTTGTCATTCTTAAACATACAAAACTTACATTCCTCCCCCATACCTCTCAAGGACACCACCCCTTGGCACACATCAATAGTGGCCTTAGTGTCAAACATAAATGGCCTCCCCGGCAGAATGGGAGTTTTCAGTTGTTCCTCACTTGATCCCTCCATACACATCACATAAAAGTCAATGGGGATAATAATTTTATCAATTTTAACCAACACCCCTTCAATAACCCCTAAGGGCCTTTTGATTGAGAGATCCGCCAATTGCAAGTCTCTCATGGGTGGTTTCAACTCACATACCCCCAAACTTCTAAAAACATGAAAGGGCATCACATTGACACTTGCCCCAAGATCCAACAAACCTTTAAAATTTTGACCCCCTAACGAAATTGGGATAGTGAAACATCCGGGGTCTTTTTGAACATGTTTGATTTTTTTAAACTCCACACCACTCGGGGATGTGGTTTTTACAACATTAGGGAGAGGGGTTTCTAAATTTAATGCAGAAAATACATGTTGAATCTCCCCACTCTCATCCTCATTAACCTCATCATTATTATCAAAACAATCAAAATTATCAAGAGAAGATAGAAATACCTCCTCAATTTCCTCACTTTCATCCCACACTGTCGTGATTGACTTTGCTTGCTCAGGTGGGTTTTTCTCTTTCATCAACTCTTGGGCAACCTTCACAAGTTGCTCTACTTGTGTGCCCATCTTTTCAATCGCAGCTTCTGAATTTCTATTACTTTGCTGCACCTCCATCCTTAACTGCTGGACTGCCAGCTCCCAAGGCTCTTTATCATGTTGTCCAGGTGGTGGCACATGAAGAGGTTTCACTTGCTGATTATGATGGCCACCCCATGGATTGTAGTTGCCATATGGGTTGCCTTGGGGTGGTGGCCTTGGTGCATATCCATTGAAAGCATGTGCCTGTTCAGGATTATAAAAGAAATTTGCTGCACTTGGACACATATTAGTCACATGAGATGATAAACCACAATTTGTACAGTAATCAATAATAACATTGGCACCAGCAGAAGTGCCACAGGCAGTCAATTTATCCAATTTATTATTTAAAAGTGCAATCTGCTTTGAAATATTGTCACTAGCATTCAATTCAAGTACCCCCCTTATTCTACCCCTCGAGCTCTTTTGTTGAGAGTTAGCACTCAACATCTCAAATAAAGCTTTAGTTTCTTCCGGGGTCTTGGCTCCTATAGAGCCTCCTGCTGCATTGTCCACAACAGACTGAGTGGAATCATTCAAGCCATCATAGAAAGCTTGATTCAAAGAGGGTAAAGAGAAATTATGCTGAGGACATTGAATAAGCATCATATTAAATCTCTCCAACGCTTCATGGAGAGGTTCTCCCACATCTTGTGTGAAAGTCATCAATTTCTGCCTAAAATTAGCCTGCAGATGATGTGGGTAGTACCTCCAGAGAAAAATATCTTGCATCTCAGTCCATGTGCTGATGCTTTGGGATGGAAGCATCATCAACCAAGTTTTCGCTACCCCTTTTAGAGTGTAAGGGAAGCACTTCAGTCTAATTGGCTCCCCAGTCACTCCCGCCCTCAGTAGAAACTGGGCTACCGTCATCATGTATTCTTTCAAGAAAGTCAAGGCATCCTCGCCTGGTAGCCCCTGAAAACTAGGTAACATAGCAAAATACTGACCTTTGACCTCTAAATTCTTTCTTTGCTTCGGACAAAGACTATGCATGAGGTAGAAGTGTCTACCCTAGGTCTCGTGTAATCATTCATTGTTTGAGCCGGTGGTTACGCCATCTCGGCTTTTTCTTCCTCTACCTCGGTGGTGGAGGGTTCGCACTCGATGTCCGAATGCGAAAGAGAGGATTAAAGAGGGGATCGCCCTCAAATGTTTCCTCAAGTCTATTGATGTTATCGTCCAATGGAACCAATGTAGGCTTCAAAGAACGACGACCTTGCATTCACTACTTAACCTACTTGTTTACTTGCAACAAGTCCCCGACAACGGCGCCAAAAACTTGATGGAGGAAAACTCCCTCTTGTAATAAAAACCGAGCAAGTGTACTCACTACCGGTGTAGCAATATGCAAATGCAGGGGTCGAATCCATAGAGACTCGTTGGTAAACAAGTAAAGTAAATGCAATGAATTTTGTAACCAAAGTTTATAGATTTAATTTAGAACTAAAAGCATAAAATAAATAACTAAAACTAAATAAACGAGAAAACAGATTATGAGCAGAGATTCGTAGATTGGATTTCACTTTACCATCATTCTATGCAGAATTTTTACTTATAAAACATTAACTCAACTTCTAGGGTTCATTCACTTTAGCTAGGATCGACACGGTTATGTGGCCGGATTACAATCCTAAATACTCTCTTAATACTGTGAATTCTATTACGGTTTCACAATATACCAAGAATAAATTAAGCACACAAGAATTAAAAGAACCTAACTTTGATCAGTTTCTATTACGGCCTCAATTAAAGTTATTCAATCAATAATGGTCTATGTATAAATCGCCCAAATTAATGGCTCGATAAATACCCAATTATTCAAAGATGAGTTCGTATCTTAACATACGTCTCGAATCCAAGAACAAGAAATTAAAATCTATCGACGAACTAGAAGGAATCAAATAGAAAGAATTAAAATATTATTGCATAGAAATCCGGTAAAGGTTCGACCAATCTACAAATCTAATAAATTAGCTACTCATAATTTACAAATAATAAATAATAAAAACCTGAAATTCGGAATAATTCTTCTTCTTCAATTGTTCCAAGAAAAGAAAAAAATCAAACTAATTCTAAAACTATGATATATCTGATATTCTAATTCTCCTATTCACGTGGCTGCTGTATTAAATAGGAAAAATAGGGCAATTCTGTGGTCAAGGCGTGGAAATGACAAGTCTGCCCTTGAGTTGATACGTACAAATTGTTGCTGATGACGACGGAGCGCGGCCGCCCACGTCGATGGCGCGGTCGCCCTACTTGGCCGAGAGTTTGGCCGTGTGATTTTCTTATGTGCGCGGCCGCCCTTGTTGGAACGGCACTTTTGCATTTGGCCCATATTTCCTTGGCCCAGCTTCGGCCCCAAATGGCCTTGAATGGCCCTAGCCTTCTCCTGCATTGGCCCCAAAATCCCCGGCCAACCTTGGCCCTCATTTTTCCAGCAGTGGCCTTGGATTGTAATTAGTATACTCGTTTCGTCTCGCACTTTTGCAATCGCATTTTGACCACTATAATGACTTCTTCTGCGCTTCGTTCTTTGAGATTTTATTTTTCATTTAATCCCATGAATTTTTATAAATCAAATTCGTCCAAAAATTCCATATTTCCAGTTTAGTCCCTGGATTTTCCAATAATTCCAATTTAATCCAAAAGCTTCCAAATGCCAGTTTAGTCCTTGAGCTCGTAATTTCAGTTTTTTTCCATCTCTGCTCCGCTCCACTTTATTCCTTTTGCACTTTTTATCCATAAAATACACCTTTAATCAGCTCTATACCCTGTACTCATAAAATACTCACAAACCACATCAAATATACATCAAATTCGGGAATCAAACTCAAGGAAAGCCTAAAAGTGCATCATTTGGATGGGTAAATACACATCCATCATCCCCTTTGTGGGTAAAGTCTAGTTGCACATTGGGGTATGACTTTGTGTCATTTTCACCCGTATTGTTGATATTGTTAATGGGTTCCGGAACCGCTTCTTCAGCTGTTGATGCTGCTCAGATTGAGATATCCTTTTGGGATGAAACCTTGGCTCAGTATCCTTCTAAGTGTTACATTATTGCACTTATGTGTTATTGTATATATCCCTCTTTGTGTTGACAAAATTGTGATATATATATAAGGAGTTGATGTTATATGCTTTCATAATGTGATTGCATAGCATATTGTTGTATATATAATAACTTGTTGAGATTTTTCTCACCCCGTCCTTTTATTGCTTTCTTAGATAGAAGCGAGCCAGGGCATAGGCCGCGTTGAGCACGGAGAGGACGCCGAGTGGGTTTGTATTTTGAGTAAGGTATTTTGTTGTTGGTTGCATTATATAAATGTAGAACCAAAGGGTTAGTATACCCTAGACTTGAGATGTTATGTCATGTATTTTGAAACTCTTTAGAAATTGTAAATATTTTATATTTTGGGAACTATGTTCCTTGGTATGTAAAGCCTTGAATTTGGATTTTCAAGTTAAATAGTTTACCTTTAATGGTATGTTATGAAAAGTTTCTTTAAATAAACAGGTTTTGTATATTGACAAATTTGAGAAAAGACATTTCAAAAAGTTTTTAAAATAAAGGCGTCTACAGAGCGTGTCTCGATTGTGGGACCAAGTAGGACCACGGTTTGGGGCGCTTCAGTTGGTATCATATCCTTAGGTTTAGATAGTCTAAAGTGACTACATGACTTAGGAGGGTAGTATGGATTGAGTGAGTGACGTTTAATGTTTTATGCAGGTACTAAGTCCTTATGGCAGGAGCTGAAGGTGATCCGACTGGACCTTTAGGCTGTGGCAATGTAAGAGAGGAGACCCGGGATATGTTTCAAGGAATATTAGAGGCACCCATGAAGGCTATGAATGATCAAAGGCAGAGAGGAGAACAGGCAGCCCCAAGGGTTGGACTAGATCAATTCTTGAAGTTGAAACCCATTAGTTATGATGGTGAGTGATGTGGCGAATTTCATTATATGTAATTCCCTAATTTTCTAGACATTTTATTATTATTTTGATGTAATTTAGATTAGTTTTGATGTAATTGGGGCTTTATTTTCCATTTGAGCTTTTATTGTAATCCGGGGGTAAAATAGTTGTATTTAGTAGTTATTTTTCCGAATGTAATTTTGGTGCTTCAAAGTTATGCCTCGAGTATAAAAATTAGTGAATTCAAAGTCAGCCGAAGCGGAGAATAGGTTCAAACTGCAATTTAGGGAAGTTGTGTTCTATTCTGCATTGTGGAAAAGTTCAGGAATTGATGTGAAAAAGTAAAAGACTGTAGGGGCCAAACTGCAAAAAGTTGGAATTTCAGGGACCAAATGTAATATCAAAGAAGTTGGAAAAATGTGGAATGACATGTGTGTGTGTGAAGGAGGAGTTTTGGAAAGTGCTTAATTTGAGAAATTAGTACCAATCAGTATATGGATTCTAAGGAAATTGAGTTTCCTAAACCAAGTAGTATTAAATTTGGAAATTGAATTTTCTTAAATCAAGGCTTTGACTGGAACATGGATTCTCACGTGGACCGAGAAAAGGGGTTTGACCGAGGCAAATTGGGTAACTGGCGTGGAGTGAAGGAGTAGGATTATTATTATTATTATTATAATTATTTTCTTTTCCTTTTTCTTTTTAGATTTCCTTTTAGGTTTAGTATTGTTATTTGGGGACAAGTATAAATACTTGTTTCAAATACAGTTTTAGGGAGACTTTTTATTATTATTTCTTAGAGTTTTCAGCAATTTTATGGAGAACTAAATTCCTTGCTTCGGATTTGAATCCTGAACCGTTTGTTTAATTCATTTGAGGTATCAATTTCTTTATTTCTGAATCCCTATTCATAGTTTTACTTGTTTTAATTGATTATTTGCTAGTTTAATCTTAAGTCTGTGTCAGATTAAGGTTTTGCACAAGTAGCATCTTTGAGATTTATGCACGTGTCGTGGTAAATTAAGAAGGGGGTAAAACTAGGTTTTGATCTATTTGCAAAAGAATAGTGAAATTCTTGATCTTAATTTCTTAGAGCTTTATCAATCAATATTGTGAATCTAGACTGTGTCAGTTAGGTTTAGGTATTGATTAGGGGAATAGGTGAGTGTGTCACTGCTTATAACCATTAATAAGAAAGAAATAGGGGTTGAAATATATTCCGAATCAAGTGAATAGGGAGGAAGGGAAAGAAATTGTGCCAATGATATTGAATTGATAAACGGGGACGGAGACAAATCTGAAGTGCTTGCATTTAATTGTTTTACAACTTAGTTTTTAATTTCTATTTTAGGAGTTTAATTAAAATCAAACAAACCCCCAATCTTGTCAAGTGACAATTGTGCAACCGAATAACCGTTCTTCAGTGGATCGACCCTGGACTTGTCCTAGCTGCAGTTTTTGTAGCCGAGTATAGTCTTGGTAATTAATTTGTAGGCGTGCGACTTTAGCCTATCAAATTTTGGCGCCGTTGCCGGGGAACGGTTTTATTTGTTTGCACTCTTATTCTGTTCTTAATCTATTTCTTTTTCTTTTTCTTGTTTCCTGTTTAGTGAGCATTATTATTTTTGTCATCTTGTGGTGTGGAACCTTTTATGGTCCATACCCGTTCTGCTAATCAATTTGTTAGTCCGTTTGTTCCAGAAATTGAAAGATATTTCAGGTGCAGGAGGAATTTGCAGCGGAACGAGATGAATAATAACAACGGTGGGAATGATGATGGTCCGGAGGTTGTGAACAATGGGGGTAATGGCAGAGGCAATAATAATAATCCCCCACCTCGGACATTGAGGCAAAGGATTGCTCCTAACTGGAATGAGCAACCGCAAGCAGTGCTATTTTCGGATTTGCCGGCTGGGGTCACTTTTGAGTTGAAGCCAGGGTTGTTAAACCAGTTGTCCCATTTTCATGGTATACCAGGAGAGAATCCTAATCAGCATATAGCCTAGTTTGTGCAGATATGCAAGAGCATGAGGCCAGCTGCATTGCCTCTTGAGCAGTTATTGTTGAGGGCGTTTTCCTTTACTCTTAAGGACAACGCGAATGCATGGTACTACCACTTACCATCGAATAGCATTACATCTTGGCAGCAGTTGAAGGAGGTATTCCTTGATGAGTTCTTTCCTCCAGATCAGATCAATGTCATGAAGAGGGACATCAGCAACATGGAGCAGCGGGCCGATGAATCATTATATGACTATCACAACCGGTTCTACAAGCTCTGCAGAAGCTGTCCGTATCATGGTTTTGATGATGAGCAGCTTATTGTTTACTTCTATGGAGGCTTGACTGTGCAGGACAAAAGATGGGTGGATTCTGCTTGTGGAGGTAGTATTCTGAACAAAACTACCAGGGATGCAGAGGAGTTGATAGAAGAGCTAGCCAAAAGCACAAGGACTCATGGGAGGAGGTCTAGCGTTAGACAAGTCAGTGCTGCGGGATCGAGTGATGCAACGAGTGAGTTGAAGACTGAGTTGGAAGATGTTAAAAGTTTGTTGAAGACTTTGGTTTTGGGTCAAAAAGTGGATCGTGCCTCTCATGTGATTTATTATGCATCTATGACTTTAAATGAGGCACAAAGAAATTACTCCACTACAGAAAAAGAGATGTTAGCGGTGGTCTTTGCATTAGAAAAGTTTAGGTCCTACCTGCTTGGAACCAAAATCATTGTGTACACCGATCATGCTGCTCTTAGGTATTTGATGTCTAAGAAGGAGGCGAAACCGAGACTCATTCGGTGGATCCTTTTGTTGAGCGAGTTTGACATAGAAGTAAAGGATAAGAAAGGGGCCGAAAATGTGGTGGCCGATCACTTGAGTCGTATGGTAAGAGAGGATGACAAGCCTTATAAGCAAGCTCCTATTAGGGGCGAGTTTCCTGATGAGGCTTTGTGGGCGGTGAAGGAAGTGTTCCCTTGGTATGCGGATTTGGTGAACTTTTTGGTCTCTAATAAAATACCCCCACTATTGTCTAAATCCAAGAGAGACAAAATCCGCAGTGAGGCTAAGTATTATGTGTGGGACGAACCAAACTTGTGGAAGCATTGCGGCCAAGTCATTCGTAGATGTGTCCCGGAAAATGAGATGGCCTCTATCCTAAAGTTTTGTCATGAGTATGCATGTGGTGGTCACTTTGGTGCCAAGAATACCGCTAGGAAAGTGTTAGACAGTGGCTTCTTTTGGCCAAAGTTGTTCATGGATGCCACTGCCTTTTGTAAGTCTTGTGACCGGTGTCAACGTGTTGGAAATATAGGACGCCGCAATGAGATGCCACAAAACATCATAATGAATTGCGAAATTTTTGATGTGTGGGGAATTGACTTTATGGGTCCGTTCCCTATTTCTTTTGGTTTTGTGTACATTTTGCTTGCAGTGGACTACGTTTCCAAGTGGGTCGAAGCGATCCCTACACGCACCGATGATTCTAAAGTGGTGGTGAGTTTTCTTAAAATTAATGTTGTGTCTAGATTTGGGATGCCTAGGGCCTTGTTTAGTGATAGGGGGATTCATTTTTGCAATAGGATGGTGGAGGCCTTGGTTAAAAAGTATAATATCACTCATAAAGTCTCTACCGCCTATCATCCCCAAACGAATGGCCAGGCTGAGGTGTCCAATAGGGAAATCAAATCAATCCTCGAAAAGACCGTGAACCCGAATAGAAAAGACTGGAGTCTTAGGCTAGAGGATGCTCTATGGGCCTATCGTACGGCCTATAAAACACCCATTGGTATGTCCCCATATCGATTAGTGTTCGGGAAGCCATGTCACTTGCCCGTGGAATTAGAGCACAAAGCCTTTTGGGCAATTAAAAAGTTCAACATGAATCTAGATGGGTCCGGTGAGGAGAGGAAATTACAATTGAATGAACTAGATGAGATCCGGAGAGAGGCCTATGAAAATAATCTGTCCTACAAGGAACGAGCAAAAGCGTGGCATGATAAAATGATCTTAAGGAGGGAATTTAAAGTTGGTCAAAAATTCCTTCTATTTGACTCCCGCTTGCACTTGTTTCCCGGTAAATTGAGGTCCCGGTGGACCGGTCCCTATTTGGTAAGGGAGGTATTCCCGCATGGTGCGGTTGTGATCTCTAGTCTTTCCGGAGACCAGGAGTTTAAGGTTAATGGGCAAAGGTTGAAGCCCTATTTTGATGGGAGTGATGCTACTGTGGAGGATGTGGAGATGATGGATCTCTACGATCCTAATTATGATTGAGTCATATGCTATGCCGGGGGCATTAAACCCGACATTTGGTCTAGCTAAAGACGGTAAAGAAGGGCGGCTTACCGGGAGGCAACCCGGGATTTTCATTTCGTTGTTATTTTGGTTATTTTATATTTTTATTGTGTTTAGATTTGGTGCTACTAAAGGTATTTTTGTTTTGTGGTGTTGTGCAGGAAAGCGCATGGGAGAGGAGCAAAAACGACCTGTGGCCTAGTTCTTAAAATAAAAAAAAATAAAAAAAAATCACAGTTCTGGAAATTGGGAGCGTCGGCTCCAAAAGAAGGGGAGCACCTGCTCCCAAATTTGTTCAAAAGAATGGTAGTTGCTGGAAATTGGGAGCGTCGGCTCCAAAAGAAGGAAAGCACCTGCTCCCAAAATGACCAAAATCACAACGCAGTTTCTGGAATGGGGAGCGTCCGCTCCCAGGGGCGGGAGCGTCCGCTCCCAAAGTCAGTAGGCCATATTCCTCGTCGGTGTTGGAAACTAAAGAAGTAAATTAATAAAACCTTCTCATAACCCACGCCCCTCTACCCTCTCTCTCTCTCTCTCTCTCTAAAAATACCGCCTCCCCTTCCCCCCTCTCTCTAAAATCCAGCCAAAACCCTTAAAAATTCCTACCCATACCCACCAAATCAAATCCCCCATCCCATAATCTTTACCCAAAACCTAATTCCAAGCGTAAACTTCCATTAATCCGGCGATTTGGAGAAAACATTGGAAAGTATTGACGGGAAGTTTGTGTGGAATTGCTCATGTTTTGGAGTGATGCTTGAAGGAAGAATTAGTGGCGGAGGTAGCGCCGACCAAGGGTTGTTTCACAGTCATCATCTCCAACTCCGGCGACTCTCCGGTGACTTCCCGGCGTCCTTCCGGCGAATCTGTTCCGATTATGAAGGAAGATGATAACAACTGGCCAGAACCAGATCGTGTTGGTTGGCAAGAGCTGGAGATTGTCCTGGGCAATGAACACATCGTGTTTACGACTTCGAAGATTGGTGCGCTCGTGGTTGTTCATACCAGCAATGATCCCGAGGGCATCCGTATCTTCTACCATCTCGTTCAGGACTTGAAGGGTTTAGCGTTCTCGCTGATCTCTCTTCATTTCAAGATCAAGCCTATATAAGAGCATGTCAAGATGTTCCTGTTGGAGGAAGGACCTTCAGAGAGTGAATTCTCGGCTTTTCTTTTGGAAGGTGTTGTCTTAATAGAGGAGTTTCGGGTACAACTTATGGCCGTTAGGTTATATACGGAGAAGACAGATTGCGTGTTGTGCAGTCTGAAGATACTGATGAACTTAAAATAGTGCATCTTAACCCCCCAGTTTCTTATATCTCTCAAAATTGTCCTGTACTGCATGTGGCTGCTAGTGAGGATGGGATGTATTTTAGCTGTTGCCGGACTTCATGAGGTGATCTTGTATGACATACGATTACAAAAAAATGGCGGGTTTTTGGTGATGTTACTCAGAAACAAAATATTCAATGCACAGGCTTGTTATGGATGGGAAAGATTGTTATCATCTGCAATTACGTTGAGTCTTCCAACACGTATGAGTTGTTCAAGAAATTTGAAACCCTAAAAGTTCAATTTTGTGGCGTTTTTGACATAATCTGAGTTCGGAGCAACAAGGTGGCCGGAGCTGTAGTTGGTGCCGCCATTGGTGGTTGGATACATGATAGATTTGGGCGGAGAATACCAATCTTAGTGGCTGATTTCTTGTTCGTTGTTGGTGCTATAGTAATGACGTTGGCTCCGTCCCCATGGGTTATCATTTTAGGAAGAGTGTTTGTTGGCTTGGGGGTTGGAATGGCATCCTTGACCGCTCCTTTGTACATATCAGAAGCCTAGCCAGCAAGGATCAGAAGGGCATTGGTTAGCACAGTTTTTATCCTATCTCATCAATCTTGCATTTACACATACTCATGGAACTTGGCGTTGGACGCTTGGCGTTGCTGGAGTCCCAGCTTTAATTCAGTTCGTGTTGGCATTGAGGGTAATATATTTCGTCTTTCTTACTCTTTTGATCTTTATTATGATTTTGTTCATCACTCTGAGGACATTGTGAGATTGAAGCGTGGGGGAGGAGGTTGATTTATGTTGTAAATTGAAAAAAATAAATAAATAAAAAAAAAAAAAAAAAAAATGAGAGGCTAAGTGAAAACCCGAGAGGGCACTTAGGCAAAAGGAGAGGGTGTGTTAAAAAAATGAAAAAAAAAATGAAAAAATAAATAAATAAATAAATAAAATAAAAAATAAAAAAATGAGAGGCTAGGTGAAAGCCCGAAAGGGCGCCTAGGCAAAAGGTGAGTGAGTGAAATACTTTTTTATCCTTTACATCACCGGAGTTGGAGACATAAGGGAGGATTGGAGCGTAGGGTAGGATTGCTCATTATTGGCGGAGGAGGTTTGGTTTAGAGACGTTAAGTTAGAAAATCCTCGTTCTTTTCTGGAGATATAAGGGGGTGTAGGTGTTTTGTTACGAGGTAAAATTTTGTGTTTAATTATATATCATACAGAAAACTTTAGTTTATGAGGGAGATTGTAGTGTGAGATAAGCATGGGGGAAAATTAGGACATTTTTAGTTCCCTTTGGCTTTGATGTGTGGGCCTTAGCTTGGATGTCCCGATTTGCATATTTGGAGTTGGGGTCGAGCTAAGGTCGTTAGTACCATTATTATTTTTGGAGTGATAAGGAGCGGAGTCTCATAATCCGAGTACGTTGATTGAGTGAGTATTTGATTGTGTTGACTTTTGATGTGGAGGTTTAGAGGAGATTAGGAGTCATTTTCTCCCATGCTACGCTGATTAGACTGGTGCTTAGAGTGGGGTTAGGATATTACTCAGGGACGAGTAATGGTTTAAGCGTGGGGGAATTTGATGTGGCGAATTTCATTATATGTAATTCCCTAATTTTCTAGACATTTTATTATTATTTTGATGTAATTTAGATTAGTTTTGATGTAATTGGGGCTTTATTTTCCATTTGAGCTTTTATTGTAATCCGGGGGTAAAATAGTTGTATTTAGTAGTTATTTTTCCGAATGTAATTTTGGTGCTTCAAAGTTATGCCTCGAGTATAAAAATTAGTGAAGTCAAAGTCAGCCGAAGCGGAGAATAGGTTCAAACTGCAATTTATGGAAGCTGTGTTCTATTCTGCATTGTGGAAAAGTTCAGGAATTGATGTGAAAAAGTAAAAAGGCGTAGGGGCCAAACTGCAAAAAGTTGGAATTTCAGGGACCAAATGTAATATCAAAGAAGTTGGAAAAATGTGGAATGACATGTGTGTGTGTGAAGGAGGAGTTTTGGAAAGTGCTTAATTTGAGAAATTAGTACCAATCAGTATATGGATTCTAAGGAAATTGAGTTTCCTAAACCAAGTAGTATTAAATTTGGAAATTGAATTTTCTTAAATCAAGGCTTTGACTGGAACATGGATTCTCACGTGGACCGAGAAAAGGGGTTTGATCGAGGCAAATTGGGTAACTGGCGTGGAGTGAAGGAGTAGGATTATTATTATTATTATTATTATTATTTTCTTTTCCTTTTTCTTTTTAGGTTTCCTTTTAGGTTTAGTATTGTTATTTGGGAATAAGTATAAATACTTGTTTCAACTTCAGTTTTAGGAGTTAGAATTTTTATCATTATTTCTTAGAGTTTTCAGCAATTTTATGGAGGACTAAATTCCTTGCTTCGGATTTGAATCCTGAACCGTTTGTTTAATTCAATTGAGGTATCGATTTCTTTATTTCTGAATTCCTATTCATAGTTTTACTTGTTTTAATTGATTATTTGCTAGTTTAATCTTAAGTCTGTGTCAGATTAAGGTTTTGCACAAGTAGCATCTTTGAGATTTATGCACGTGTCGTGGTAAATTAAGAAGGGGGTAAAACTAGGTTTTGATCTATTTGCAAAAGAATAGTGAAATTCTTGATCTTAATTTCTTAGAGCTTTATCAATCAATATTGTGAATCTAGACTGTGTCAGTTAGGTTTAGGTATTGATTAGGGGAATAGGTGAGTGTGTCACTGCTTATAACCATTAATAAGAAAGAAATAGGGGTTGAAATATATTCCGGATCAAGTGAATAGGGAGGAAGGGAAAGAAATTGTGCCAATGATATTGAATTGATAAACGGGGACGGAGACAAATCTGAAGTGCTTGCATTTAATTGTTTTACAACTTAGTTTTTAATTTCTGTTTTAGGAGTTTAATTAAAATCAAACAAACCCCCAATCTTGTCAAGTGACAATTGTGCAACCGAATAACCGTTCTTCAGTGGATCGACCCTGGACTTATCCTAGCTGCAGTTTTTGTAGCCGAGTATAGTCTTGGTAATTAATTTGTAGGCGTGCGACTTTAGCCTATCAGTGAGCCGGATGTGTCAAAGGCTGAGAGATGGATTGAAGCCATGGAGAAAATCTTTGATGTGTTGAGATGTACCGAGGATGAACGAGATAGATTCGCTGCCTACAAGTTTTCTGGTGCGGCGGAGCATTGGTGGAGAACTTTAAAGGTAAGTTGGGATGAGGCTCATGTTCCGTATACTTGGGAGAATTTTCTAAGGAAGTTCAAGGAGCATTTCATTTCGACTGTAGATCAAGATAAAAAGGAGATGGAGTTTCTTAACTTGGAGCAGAATTTTATGACAGTGGCTCAGTATGTGGCCAAGTTCACGGAGTTATCGAGATATTGCACACATTTAGTGGCAACCGAGGAAAGAAAATCCATGAGATTTGTTCGGGGATTAAAGACAGGGATCCGAACGCAGTTAGTGTCCCACAAGTTTCAAAATTTTCAAGATGCGGTGGATCGTGCTTACCATGTTGAGCATGATATTGATGAACATAAGAGGAAAATCGAGGTGTTAAGTACCGGAAGTCGAGGAGGTCAAGGGAGACAACAATAAGGCTGAGACAGTCTAGGAGGTCAAGGAATGACATCACAGTTTCAAGGACAGTCGCAGGGTTCATCAAGTGTGAGAAGGCAAAGGTATATTCCAGGGAATCAACCAAAGAAAGTTTGTACTCATTGTCAGAAGGAGGGGCACTTAGAGGATCAGTGTTGGAAGAAGCAAGGTAAATATTTGAATTGTGGGCAGTTGGGGCATTTTCAAAAGGATTGTCCAAAGACAAGGAAGCAACCATCCGAGAGTGGCGCGGGGACTTCTCAAGGCCAGAAGAGGGATTCTTCAGGGAGGCCTAAGGTTCAGGGCCGGGTCTTTGCTGTGAATCAACAACAAGTGGCAGATTCCTCCACCGTCATAGGAGGTACTATTTTTATAGCAAGTTTGAGAGCACGCAAACTTATAGACCCTGGCTTATCTCATTCTTATGTTTCCATGCATTTTGCAACGCAATTTCATGCTTGATGAGTGGATTTTATACATATCATTTTACCTATGTTTTCGGATGCTTTATATTGATTTTGATGTATTTAGATTAGTTTTTGATGTATTTGAGAGAAATTCTGTTATGTGAGGTTGTGTGAGAAAACAATACACTTTAAGGGTAGTTTTGTCATTTTCTTTGTACTTGGTGGTGGAATCTTAAGGTGCCGACGAGTGCAAGTCAATTGTCAATGAAAAAGGTCAAACACGGTCAAGGGACGAAGCTCGGAGTCAAACAAAGTCAAGGGAAGAAGGCCAGTCAAAGCTGAGTCAAAATGGGGCAATTCTGCATTTGGCACGAGTGGAGCACGAATGAAGAAGGCCAGAGTACGACTTGGGAACGAATGGAAAATCAAGGCACAAGGAAGAAGAATTGATCAGAACGACTTGGCCTAGGGAGCACGACTCGTTCTCACGAGTGGGGTCAATGCACAATTCCAGCAAAACTACTCAGAACGAATGGAGGTGTCTAGCACGATTCGTTTTCACGACTTGGACTGAAGGGCACGACTCGTGCTAATTAGCACAACTCGTGCCAGGACGTGTATTATGACGTCAGCACGGCGTTTGGAACAGATTTGCAAGGATTTTGTTTCTTTATTTTCCTGGTGGATTTAGGACTCAAGTATGGAGTATATATACTCCCTTTAGAACATCTTTTTGGTACTTTTAATTTATTTTTCTTGCCTAGGTTTTGGAAGCAGTGAAGGATTTCGGGTTTTTAAGGTTTTTTTTTTGTTATTTTCTCAGATTTGATGCATTATTGTTATTCATACTTTGTGAGTGTTATCATGAATATGAGTAGCTAAATCCCCTCTTTCATGGATTGGATGTAGTAGTTGTCAAATCTCTATGCTAGTACGATTTTAATTGATTCAAACTTTCTCGTTCATATTTGATGAAATATATATATAATTTATGTATTTGGTTTAAACTGTTGCACTAGCATGGATAGTTTATTTAAAGTTCACTATTTCATCAATTAGGTTTGCTTGTTGACCTAGCGGAATACGAGGAAACCTTGATTCATTTATTTCTAAAGTGCTTAATGAATTTTTTGAGTGTTGTTTTGACCTAGCGGAATTTACAATACAACGAAAATATTAGGGTTGCAATCCGAACATCAAACGTCCCAACCCTTAGTCTAGTGAAAGAATCTTTGAACGAGATTGCCATTTTATTTAATAAATCTTAGCATAGAGAGGAGACAATTATGAAATCCAATCCGTGAATTCCTTTGATCTGATTAAATCCGTATTTCTTGCTTTTGTGTTTTCTTAAATTCATTAGTTTAATTTCTTGCATTAGTAATTTTAGTTAATAAACCAAATCAAAAATCCCATTTTGTTACTTTCTGCATTAATTAAATTTACTTGTTAAAGCACACGAGTCTCTGTGGTTCGACCCTTACTTTTGTACGTTGCTACTTCGGTGACTTGTACACTTGCAAGGTTTTTTATTACACAGTGGAATTTTCTCCATCAAGTTTTTGGCGCCGTTGCCGGGGACTTGTTGTGATTTTTAACAAGTTTATTTAATCGGTGCATGTTTGGTCGCCGGTCATTGGATCCTAATTTGGTTCCTTTGAACGACGATATAGACAAAGTTGAGAGAGGCATTCCCTCTACTCAAGTGAGCGAGACTGATTCTGAAACTTCTGTCACCGAGACAGAGGTAACTTTGAGTGAATTAGAAACTTCTTCCACCGAGGGAGAAGAATTTGCATTTGATATGGCTTTGCAAGCACCCACTATGGATGCCTTCTCTAGGCCGCGGGTGGACACGTCTGTGTCATGCATTGTGTTGAATGATGCAACAAAAAGTTACGAGGTAAAAGGCCATCTGTTTAACATGATTCCTCAATTTCATGGCCTCCCCTCTGAAGATTCTTTGAATTTCTTGAGGGAATATATGATGATTGTGTCGAGTTTTCCATTAAGAGAGGGTGTGACTGATGAGCACTTAAGATTGAAATGTTTTCCCTTTGCTTTGAGGGATAATGCTAAGAAGTGGCTCATGTTGCTCCCACCTAGGAGCATTAATACATGGGATGAATTACATGATATATTTTTGAGAAAATACTTCTCACATGCTACGTTAGCCACTTTTAGATAGAAAATTATAGGGTTCACACAGGACTCTTTTGAGGCATTTCATGAAGCATGGGACAGATTTAAGATGCTCTTGGTGCAATGTCCCCACCATAATTTTCCTTTGCCTTTATTGCATCAAACTTTCTATGGGGGGTTGACACAAGCCGATCAGGCTATGGTGGATAACGCAGCCGGAGGCTGCTTAGGAGCCAAAACTGCGGAAGAGACCCAAGATCTTTTTGAGAGATTAGCATCTAATTCGCAACAAAAGGGTTCAAGGGGTAAAACCAATAGTGTAAATGGAATAGGAATGAATGATGAGCTTGCTAAACAAATTGCACTTTTAAATCAAAGATTTGATACGTTGGCCATGAGTAGTACTTCCAATTATGCTTCCAATGTGTCATCTGTTGGTAATGTCATGCATGATAGTTGTGTAACTTGTGGATCTAACACTCATTCTTATGAAGTTTGCCCCTCCACTAGTCCCCATTTACATAATCATGAGCAGGTACAGGCGATGCAAGCATACATGCAAAGGTTCCCGCAGAACAATCCATTTTCACAGACATACAATCCTGGGTGGGGAAAGCACCCTAAATTTTCTTGGGGAGGAAACCAACAGCCGAATAAACCTCTCCATCCCCAACCACCCCCGCAGGGGCCTTACGAAAGGAAAAGAGAGCCTTGGGAAGAGGCGATGGATCGGATGAGAGCG
Source organism: Adenophora triphylla var. japonica (assembly GCA_022495995.1). Taxonomy (NCBI): domain Eukaryota; kingdom Viridiplantae; phylum Streptophyta; class Magnoliopsida; order Asterales; family Campanulaceae; genus Adenophora; species Adenophora triphylla. The sequence continues at coordinate 110,447 of JAFEMH010005351.1, forward strand.
GAGCAACTGCAAGCGAGGGCAGAACAACAGCAAGCAAATGACAATCAAGCTGCTGCAATGAAAAAGTTGGAGACCCAAATGGGTCAATTGGCGGAGGCATTACAGGGATGACAACCGGGTACGTTCCCTAGCCAAGGGGAGCAAGCCAAGGCCATCTTCACCCTACGTGGTGGCAAACAGGTAGACAATCAGGTAGCTTTTCCTTCTTCTCCTCCTACACCCCCTCCTGTTGATTCCCCTGCTGTGGAACCCCCTATTGTGGAAAATGTTATTGTTGAGGATGTTGTGTCTGATGATGAGGGTACTAATGGATTGGGGCAAAATGTGAATGTAGAAAAGTCCAACCTCAAGCCATATGTGCCCCCGGTTCCTTTCCCTGGTAGATTTTTGAGGAACAAACTTGATCACCAAATGAAAGAATTGATTGACATGTTTTCAAAAGTTAATATAAATTTGCCTTTGCTAAATGTGATCAAGAATGTTCTCGCGTATGCCAAATTCTTCAAGGAAATAAATTCCAAGAAAATTCAGTATGGGAAAAATGATAAGTTGGTGTTGGGTGAGAATGTGAGCGCGGTAGTCAAACATAGTCTTCCACCGAAAATGAAAGACCCCGAGAGTTTCCTAATTTCCATTACTTTGGGGGATTCTCACACAGTGAGAGCTATGCTTGATCTTGGGGCAAGCATTAATCTGTTGCCTTATTACATGTATCTTGAGTTGGGTTTACCGAAGCTAAAACCCACTATGATGGCCCTACAACTCGCTGATCGGTCCATCAAAAGACCATTGGGCATCGTAGAGGATGTTTTAGTTCAGGTCGGGTCATTGATCATTCTTGTGGATTTTGTGGTTTTAGAGATGCCTCGCGGTGAGGGTAGTCGCCGTGATTCATCCATTTTGCTTGGGAGACCATTCATGGCAACGACCAACACCGTAATCAATGTTGCTAGTGGCACTCTCTCCATGACTGTCGCAAATGAAAAAATTGAAATAAATGTTTTTGAGATAATGAAAAATGCAGTCGGTCATGATGAGTCTTGCATGTTTGTAGATGAGTTTGATGAGGTTGATGATTGTGTGCGTGAAATGTCATGGCATGAGAGAGATTGTGAGGAGTTAGAGTCATTAATTTCAATGGGCGGTGAGAAACCTAGAGATAATGCAGATGCTCAACTGATGGCTGTGGATAAGGCCGACGAGCACCATCTTAGTGATGGCCCGTTTCACCCCCTAGGCCACTTCAATGAGAAGTTGGCGCCCTCTATTGTGATTCCCCCAGTCCTTGAGTTGAAAGTTCTCCCGTCAAATTTAAAATATGCATTTTTAGGAGAAGGAGAGACTTTACCTGTCATAATTGCATCTGATTTGTCCACTGACCAAGAGGCCCAATTGATTGCTGTTTTGTGTGAATATAAAGAGGCCATTGGGTGGACATTAAAGGATATTAAGGGAATTAGTCCCACGATGTGCATGCACAGAATTCATCTCTTGGATGGTGCTAAACCGTCTAGGGAGAGACAAAGAAGGCTGAATCCTCACATGGAGGAAGCCATGAGAAAAGAGGTCCTTAAATTGCTAGATGCGGGTATTATTTACCCGGTGGCTGAAAGTGAATGGGTAAGCCCGGTACAAGTTGTACCAAAAAGATCGGGCATCACTGTAGTTCAGAATGAGAAAGGTGAGGATGTGCCCATGAGAGAAGTGACCAGTCTTAGGATGTGTATTGACTTGAGAAAACTAAATGTTGCAACTAAGAAAGATCATTTTCCTTTACCTTTTATTGATCAAATGCTAGAGAGGTTGGCCGGTCACTCTTACTATTGTTTTCTGGATGGCTTTTCGGGGTATAATCAGATTGCCATAGCCCCTGAAGACCAGTCCAAAACCACCTTCACATGTCCATTCGACACTTATGCATTTAAGAGGATGCCTTTTGGGCTTTGCAATGCACCTGCGACATTTCAAAGGTGTATGACCTCCATTTTTTCGGATATGATTGAAAGGTGTGTTGAGGTTTTCATGGATGACTTTTCCATTGTTGGAGATAGTTTTGATGATTGTTTAAAGAATTTGGCATCTGTTTTGAAAAGCTGTTGTGAAACCAACCTGACGTTAAGTTGGGAAAAGTGCCATTTTCTTGTAAAGCATGGGATTGTTTTGGGTCACATTGTGTCAAGTAAGGGGATTGAGGTCGATAGGGCTAAAATTGAGGTGATTGCTAAATTACCTCCCCCGAATTCAGTCAAGGGTGTGCGAAGTTTCCTAGGGCATGCGGGTTTCTATAGGCGATTTATAAAAGATTTTTCAAAAAGTTTGTAAGCCTTTATGTAATCTGCTTGCCAAGGATACGGAGTTCATTTTTGACCAAGAGTGTGTTGATGCTTTCAATTTGCTTAAGGAAAAGTTGACGTGTGCCCCCATTCTTTCTAGTCCCAATTGGTCTCACCCTTTTAAGATCATGTGTGATGCCTCGGACTTTGCTATTGGGGCGGTTTTGGGACAAAGGGTAGACAAATTACCTTCCGTGATCCATTATGCTAGTAGAACACTTAATGATGCACAACTGAATTATACCACAACTGAAAAAGAATTTCTAGCTGTTGTGTTTGCATTGGAAAAGTTTCGTTCTTACTTGCTTGGGTCAAAGGTGATAATTTATTCTGACCATGCTGCATTGAAACATTTATTGAATAAAAAGGATGCTAAACCTCGATTGTTGAGGTGGATGTTATTGTTACAAGAATTTGATGTTGAGATCCGAGACAAAAAGGGGAGTGAGAATGTGGTAGCGGATCATTTATCGAGGCTTGAGGACTATTTGTATCTTAATATCGAGGAGAGTGTAATTCCGGTTAATGAAAATTTTCCGGATGAACAACTTCTTGCCATACATGTCCAAGAGCCGTGGTATGCAGATTTTGTCAATTACTTGGTGTCCAATATGATCCCACCACAGTTCACCTATGACCAAAAACGTAAGTTTAGGTCCAATGTGAAACACTATACTTGGGACGATCCTTATTTATGGAAAATTTGCCCGAACAAAATTGTGAGGAGATGTGTCCCGGACCACGAGCAAAGTAGTGTGTTGAGATTTTGTCATGAACTCCAATGTGGGGGTCATTTTAGTGGCCAAAAGACCGGTCGAAAAGTGCTTCAATCGGGTCTTTATTGGCCCACTTTGTTCAAAGATGCTCAAGCGTGTTGCATTAGGTGTGATAGATGTCAACGGTCCGGGGATATAGGAAAGAGAGATGAGATGCCTTTACAACATAATTTGATAGTTGATATTTTTGATGTTTGGGGAATTGATTTTATGGGCCCATTTCCCCCGTTCCATGGTTTTCTATATATACTTGTAGCAGTTGATTATGTTTCAAAGTGGGTGGAGGCAATTCCCGCTCGCACAAATGATGCTAATGTTGTTTGCAAGTTTGTTTGTGAGAATATTTTCAGCAGGTATGGCATGCCACGAGCAATCATTAGTGATCAAGGGACACATTTCATGAACCGGATGTTCAATCGGTTGTTGAAAAAGTATGGGGTAGTTCACAAATTAGCCACGGCCTATCATCCCCAAACTTCGGGCCAAGTAGAGGTGAGTAATCGCCAAATCAAAGGGGTGCTTGAGAAAACAGTGCGCCCGAATCGCAAGGATTGGTCTCTGAAATTGTGTGACGCATTGTGGGCATATCGGACAGCATACAAGACCCCTATTGGGATGAGTCCGTATCGTATTGTTTATGGAAAGGAGTGCCATCTTCCGGTTGAATTTGAACACAAAGCTTATTGGGCCACCAAAGAGCTCAACATGGATTTGGCTCTAGCGGGAGAAAAGAGGTTGCTTGATTTGGATGAGCTTGAAGAACTTCGACAAGACAGTTATGAGAGTGCAAAACTGTATAAAGAGAGGACCAAACGATACCATGACAAAAATTTGAAGCCCAAGTTCATAAGACCGGGTATGAAAGTCCTTCTCTTCAACTCTCATTTAAAGCTCTTTCCGGGCAAGTTAAGTTCTAGATGGTCGGGTCCATATGAGGTAGTGCATGTGTATCCGCACGGAGCAGTTGAGCTCAAAGATTTAAAAGATGGCACAGTGTTTAAAGTAAATGGTCACCGAGTAAATCCGTATTATGAAGGGGTGTCCATTTTGGAGGATATCAATGTGGTCGATTTGGTGGATCCGGAGGTGGCTACTTAATTCCTTTGAGGCATAACGTCGAGCTTAACGACTATAACCAAAGCGCTGATTGGGAGGCAACCCAATGGAGGTAACATTTACTATTTTTCGTATTTTCGTATTAGTCTCTTCATCGTTGCATTTGGATTCTATTGTGTATTTCTTGGCTTATGCCATGAGGACATAGCATGATTTAAGTGTGGGGTGGTGGTATTTATTTATAAAAAAAAATTAGTTTTTCCGCTTTTATGGGTCTTTTATTTCGTAAACGTGTCAAACTACGGTGACCTGAGCCTGTTCTTGTGGGTAGTCCGCCCACATTAATGGGGACGTAGGCAACGAAAGTGCGGTCAAAATGTGTGTCAATCTTGGCATGCAAATGGTCTAGCCAAAGACATTAAAAAAAAGGGCGGCTCACCGGGAGACAACCCGGATTTGTATTTGTAATTTTTTTTTATTAAACTGGTGCTACTGAAAGGTATTTCTTTTGTTTATTGATGTGCAGGAAAATGTGCGTGGAGGAGCCAAAAGTCCTGGGCCTAAAAAAAAAAATTGAAATTTGGCCCAGGCAAGGCACGACTCGTGCTCCAGAGTACGAGTGGAGCACGAGTGGGAGGGAAAGGCTTGTGATTTAATCAGAACGATTGGGAGGAGTCATCACGAGTCGTGAGTACGAATGGGACTATGGGGCACGACTCGTGCCATTTAGCACGACTCGTGCCAATTGCAGATTCAAAACCCTTCAGTTCCCAAAAACATGTTACAATTCTCTCTCTCCTCCTTCAAAAAACGCAGCCATCTTCCCCCCTCTCTCTCTACCCTAATTTTGAAAACCCTTGCTCTCTTTCTCTAAAAATTCCCCATCCAAGCCTTAAAATCTTCACCCCTAACCCACAAAATCTTCTTCTCCACCCCAGTCTAGCCCTCTAAACCAAAATCCTACCCCCAAATCCTTCCTTTTTTTGTGATTTCTTTGAAGAAAAATTTGAACTTTGAAGGGTGAAGTGGGTTTGTTGTTTGCTTGTTGTGGAGTGCGAATTGAAGCAAAATTCTTTTAAGGTTGGTGGTACATTGGCTTTCTCTTCCTTCTCCGGACATCTTCTCAACTCCGGTGACTTTCCGGCGAACTTTTCCGGCCAAATTGTTCCGGCGACCTAAACTGTTTGAAGGTAATATCCGTTTCTACTCCTCCTTCGATTTGTGGTTGTGTTGGTTGTTGATTGGTGGTATTGGAGGAAGGTTGGGATTGTTTGGGTTTTATTTGTTGCAAAGTTTTGTGGTTGTTTTAATTGATTGAGTATGGGAAGAACAAAAGATAAAGGGGGTAAAGGAGTTGATGCTCCTCCTAGGAAAAAAAGGAACATGGTTATTGAGGAGCCCTCTCGAGTTCCCGACGATTTCATGGGCTTAACAAAATTAACGGACTCTCAAAAGAATAAATGGAGAAACTTGGAAAATGGAAGGGTTGTTCAAGTAACTAGATTTTTATGTGTGGAAACATTGCAAAGTTGGGTCTGTATGATTTGGTTGCGGGTTTGTTGAATAACATCGGATTAGGTAGATTTCTGGGCAAGAGTGCGGGGGTGTACAAGCGGGTGACTCTTGAATTTTTGGCAACCTTGGAAAGGAGGGAGGAGAATGGATTTTGGAGTGTTCGTTTCAATGTGAATGATATCACTAGGACATTGTCGTATGCTGCAGCTAGAGAGTACTTGGGTGTGAGTGAGCCCAGGGGAGAGTGGTCTGAGAGGGATAGAACTGTTGAGACGTTCTTCTTTGAGTTTACGGGCAAGTATATGCAGAAGCCCTATGTGGTGATGAAGACTCTTTCCCATCCGGCGTGGAAATTGCTTTATAGAGGGTTATCAATGACGTTTTATGCGAACGGGGAGCCGGCACAGATGAATGCATTACAGTTTGCGACAATGGAGTGTGCCTTATCCTCCAACACAGTCATTCCGGATTGGGTTGACTTATTTTTCAGGAGATGTGAAGCTTTGGGAGTCAATGGGAATGGAAACATTCCGGTGGGTGGCATGGTGACTTTATTGGTGGAAAATTTTGTTCGTAATCACCCTAGATCGGTAGGCAATACGGAGGGGCCTCTATTCTATGATCGGTTCTTTCTATACCGATATGACACCTTTGAGAGGATCTCGGGCCAGAATGATGCCTTGACGTTTAATTATGGTGGTGTTAGGAGTTTCCGGTGTGCGCAGGGGGTGGTTTTTCCTTATGGCCCGTATGCGCGAGATTGGAGGATGCCATATGTTGCAGACATGACATTGCGTGACTTGAAAAGGGATATGGGTGAAAGAGTGAGTGATGAAGAGGAGGAGCAGGGTGATGAGCAGCAGGGTGGCGAGGACCACCAGATGAGAGACCCATTTGAGGCCGGGACAAGTGGAGGCTATGCAAGCCAGGGCCATGGTCAGTCGAGCACTTCAGGAGCGTTTGGCAATTGGGATGATATGAGAGCATTTTTGGAGGCTCAACACCAGAGAGATGCAGAAGAGCGGGAGAGGAGATATAGAGAGGAGTGTGAAGCTCGGGAGGCACAGAACTTGATGTGGCGCACTCGGTTTGATTATGTGGATAGGCGTTAGGACGCTCAGGACGATAGATTGGAGGCTTTGGAGGACAGGCTGGATACTACGAATAGAATGGTATATCAGCAGCAGCTTTGGATGCAGCAGTCTAAGCCGAGACATTACGAGCCAGTCCCAGATGAGCATTTCGTAGAGATGATGAGGAGAGCTGATAGGCGGAGACAGCGTCAGTTGGCCCGTGAAGCCCAGTTTTCGGATGGGGGCTTCGGCCCAAGATATTGAGGGTACATTTTCTTATCCCCTTCCCTTTTTGCATTTAAACTGTCCTGTTTTATTATTGTGCACACATTGAGGACACTGTGTAGTTTAAGTGTGGGGGAAGGGCGGTGCCTTATATTGTATATATATGAAAAAAAAGAGAAAAAAAAAGAAAAGAAATTTTTTTTTTTTTAGGGGCTAAGTGAAAACCCGAAAGGGCACTTAGGCAAAAGGTGAGAATTTGAGTGATAATATCCTTTATTCACCGGCGTGGAGACATAAGGGGGAGTTAGGAGTTCGGGTAGGATCATCTTTGGTGATGGAGGTTTGTGTTAGAGGCGTTAGGATAGAAATCCTCGTGCACCTTGGAGTAATAAGGGGGGTTGGAGAATAGCATGAGGTAAGTTTTTGTTGAGCATTCCCTTTTCTTAACATTAACTTTTGATTGAGGGTGAACATTATGTAGTGTGAGCAAGTGTGGGGGAAAATTTAGGACATGTTAGTTTCCCCCCACTATCATTGTGAGGGCCCTAGTTTGGACGATCATTTTATTATGGAGTTTGATGTCAAGCTAGGGCCATTGATATTTTTTGGGGAGTCGTATGGAGACGGAGTTTTGTACACTCCGGTATCATTTTGATTGACTTGTATTGGTGGTTAGAGGAGCTAGGTAGCATTTTCTTCCACACGCCTGCTTTAGACCAATTTTAGATTGGAGTTAGGATATTACTCAGGGACGAGTAATGGTCTAAGTGTGGGGGAATTTGATGAGTGGATTTTATACATATCATTTTACCTATGTTTCCGGATGCTTTATATTGATTTTGATGTATTTAGATTAGTTTTTGATGTATTTGAGAGAAATTCTGTTATGTGAGGTTGTGTGAGAAAACAATACACTTTAGGGTAGTTTTGTCATTTTCTTTGTACTTGGTGGTGGAATCTTATGGTACCGACGAGTGCAAGTCAATTGTCAATGAAAAAGGTCAAACACAGTCAAGGGACGAAGCTCGGAGTCAAACAAAGTCAAGGGAAGAAGGCCAGTCAAAGCTGAGTCAAAATGGGGCAATTCTGCATTTGGCACGAGTGGAGCACGAATGATGAAGGCCAGAGTACGACTTGGGAACGAATGGAAAATCAAGGCACAAGGAAGAAGAATTGATCAGAACGACTTGGCCTAGGGAGCACGACTCGTTCTCACGAGTGGGGTCAATGCACAATTCCAGCAAAACTACTCAGAACGAATGGAGGGGTCTAGCACGACTCGTTTTCACGACTTGGACTGAAGGGCAGGACTCGTGCTAATTAGCACGACTCGTGCCAGGACGCGTATTATGACGTCAGCACGGCGTTTAGAACAGATTTGCAAGGATTTTGTTTCTTTATTTTCCTGGTGGATTTAGGACTCAAGTATGGAGTATATATACTCCCTTTAGAACATCTTTTTGGTACTTTTAATTTATTTTTCTTGCCTAGGTTTTGGAAGCAGTGAAGGATTTCGGGTTTTTAAGGTTTTTTTGTTATTTTCTCAGATTTGATGCATTATTGTTATTCATACTTTGTGAGTGTTATCATGAATATGAGTAGCTAAATCCCCTCTTTCATGGATTGGATGTAGTAGTTGTCAAATCTCTATGCTAGTACAATTTTAATTGATTCAAACTTTCTCGTTCATATTTGATGAAATATATATAATTTATGTATTTGGTTTAAACCGTTGCACTAGCGTGGATAGTTTATTTAAAGTTCACTATTTCATCAATTAGGTTTGCTTGTTGACCTAGCGGAATACGAGGAAACCTAGATTCATTTATTTCTAAAGTGCTTAATGAATTTCTTGAGTGTTGTTTTGACCTAGCGGAATTTACAATACAACGGAAATATTAGGGTTGCAATCCGAACATCAAACGTCCCAACCCTTAGTCTAGTGAAAGAATCTTTGAACGAGATTGTCATTTTATTTAATAAATCTTAGCATAGAGAGGAGACAATTATGAAATCCAATCCGTGAATTCCTTTGATCTGATTAAATCCGTATTTCTTGCTTTCGTGTTTTCTTAAATTCATTAGTTTAATTTCTTGCATTAGTAATTTTAGTTAATAAACCAAATCAAAAACCCCGTTTTGTTACTTTCTGCATTAATTAAATTTACTTGTTAAAGCACACGAGTCTCTGTGGTTCGACCCTTACTTTTGTACGTTGCTACTTCGGTGACTTGTACACTTGCAAGGTTTTTTATTACACAGTGGAATTTTCTCCATCAATGCTTCTGTTCAGTCTATGCCTTATGTGCTAGAAGTATCAACTCCTATGGGAGAGTGTTTGGTAACCGATGAAGTGTTACGTGCCTGGATGTGCATATATGTGATCATGTGTTACCTGCTGGCTTAGTAGTGTTACCTATGCATGATTTTGATGTTATTTTGGGTGTGGATTGGCTAAGCAAGTATCATGCTTTAGTCAATTGTCATAAGAAGATTGTTACTTTTTTAGTCCCGAATATGCCTAAGTTTGTTTTTGAGTCTATTCCTTCGGTTGGGACTATTCGTGTTATTTCTTATGTGAAAGCTAGAAAATTATTGCTTCATGGTTGTACCAGATTCTTGGCTAGTGTTCTTGATACTACTAAAGTGTTGCCTGAATTTGGGGATGTACCGGTAGTTAAGGAGTTTTCGGATGTGTTCTCTTTTGAGTATGTGATGCCTCCGAATAGGGAGATAGAGTTTGGGATTGATTTACTTCCAGGTACCGCTCCAATATCCAAGGCACCTTATAGAATGGCCCCAGCTGGATTGAAAGAGTTGAAGGCTCAGTTGCAAGAATTGCTTGATCAGGGATTCATCCGACCTACTGTCTCGTCGTGGGGAGCTCCAGTGTTGTTTGTGAGGAAGAAAGATGGATCCTTGAGACTTTGCATCGACTATCGGCAGTTGAATCAAGTGACGGTAAAGAAAAAATATCCTTTGCCTCATATAGATGATTTATTTGATCAACTTCAAGGTGCGACAGTCTTTTTGAAGCTTGACATGAGAAGTGGGTATCATCAGTTGAAGGTTCGTTCAGATGATGTTTCCAAGACTGCCTTTCGTACCCGATATGGTCATTTTGAATTTCTTGTCATGCCTTTTGGTTTAACAAATGTTCCAGCTATTTTTATGGATTTGATAAATCGGGTTTTCAAACCCTATCTTGATACTTTTGTTGTCGTGTTTATTGATGATATTCTCGTATATTCTAAATCTCGGGAGGAGCATGAACAACATTTGCGAATGGTTTTAGCGGTGCTCCGAGAGAATAAGTTGTTTGCCAAGTTTAGTAAGTGTGCATTTTGGCTTGAGGAGGTTTCTTTCCTTGGCCATGTTGTATCAAAGAAGGGAATTACCATTGATCCTTCCAAGATTGAAGCCGTGGTTAGTTGGAAGAGGCCAGAAACAGTCACCGAGATCCGAAGTTTTTCTGGGTTTAGCCAGGTATTATCGAAGATTCATAAAAGGGTTTTCGAAGATTGCTACACCTTTGACTCAGTTGACTCGGAAGAATGTACCGTTTGCGTGGAATGATAAGTGTCAAGCTAGTTTTGAAGAATTGAAGAAGAGATTGACTTCGACACCTATTCTTGTTTTGCCAAATGGGAATGATGGTTTGGTGATCTATTGTGATGCTTCGAAGGATGTTTGGGGTGTGTTGATGCAAAATGGGAAGGTTATTGCTTATGCTTCGAGGAAGTTGACTTCTTGTGAGCAGAACTATCCGACTCATGACATGGAGCTTGCGGCGATTGTCTTTACGTTGCACAAATGGAAGGATTATCTTTACGGAGCTGTAAGTACCCCAATCTGGATCACTCCCTTTCAAACACCCGGGAAACACCGCAGACTCATCCACGCAGTCTCAGAGACCTCTCCCACTCAAAACCCTCTCAAACCCCCAACCAAACCAAGGGAGGAGCCCTCCTGGGATAAAAAGGGACAAAAGGACCTTTCGGGAATTTTCAGGAAACTGGAAAAGCAATATAGGTCCGTACGGACCTCTTTGTTTCCATAATTACTGAATCCCCTTAAAGTCCACAATATTCCCTCAAATCCCGGAGAAATGATTACCCTAAATGCAGACTTGGTCCGTACGGACCTCTTTGCATGTCAAGATGGTCCGTACGGACCTCTTTGCAAGGGGACATCATCATTTCCAGAATATTCACCATCATTGCATATTCCCTCAAATCGAGGAAAACCAAAATCCTGGATAACCAAGGAGGTCCGTACGGACCTCTTTGCACCAAATCTGAGACTATAAATAGAGGGCTCCCCCTCCTCATTTTTTCACACCTCCCACTTCTCTCTTCCTCCCTAAGCCTTCCTCTCGGCTCCCCTTCTAAGACCTTTCGAGGCATTCCCGGCCCCTTCGGATCCTTCCGAGGCCTTCCGAGCCCCCTCGAGGTGCTCCGAAGCCTCTCCGAGCGCCTCCCGAGACGCTCCGCGCTGCCGAGGCACTCTCGAGGTACTCTGAGGCCTCGTGGTACTCCGAGGCCTTGCACAGTCTTTCCCACGGTGTCCCGGCTCTTTCCAGAGTCAAACCGGCGATCCCAAACCTTGCCGAACCTCTCGCCCGAATCCAACCAACGATTCAAACGCACGCCGAACCTCTGCCCGACTGATCCCGACGATCCCCACGCACGCCGAACCTCTGCCCAAACGCGGCCTACGGTTTCAACTCACGCCGAAACTCTGGCCGCGGACAACCGGCATCCCTGAAGCAATCCGGAACGCTACTCCGACCTCAAACACTATTCCCCTGCGGAAGACAGACACGAACCAACATTGGTAAGGCTTCCTTCCTATTCTATTTCAATACATTTCAATACAATGTAGACATCCGATACAGCATGCATTTTTAAAAGCACACACACACACACAACTTTTTAAAGGATATTAGGGGTATCCGAAAGACTCGTTTTTACGAGGCGACTCGGGTGAGCTCTAATATTCTAATATTCTCTTCCCGAGGAGTCATCTGACCTCCGAACTCAAAATCTCATCACACAAAAACAGTTTAAAATTTATCTTTAAGCGATGCCCTTTTCAATGTTTTGGGCTTAATAAAAACGGCGTGGCGACTCTACAAAATGCGAAAGCAAAACGGCGAGACACCTCCAACACGCAACGCTAAAACGGAATAAGCCAGATGCCGGGGCGCGATTGTGCTGCCTCTCGGATCCGGGCGACTTCCCGAACAGCGACGAATGCGAGATGCCGGGGCTCCGCGCGCGAGCCGGATCCGGGTAATTTCAGTTGGCGACTCCGCTGGGGATAAGGTTGTTTTAAAAACTTTTAAACAAAACAAAAGATTTTTAAAACGATGATGAGGGTCAAACTTTCATTTTACCCCTTTCTTTAAGCATTGTGTGTGTGTGCACGTGCTTCGTTTTTATTTTACAAAAAAAAAAAAAAAAAAAAAAAAAATACAAAAAAATGCATCAATATACATCATTGCATACATTTAAAATTCTTCAAAAACTTCTATTTTACTCGAAAAAGAATTTTAGAAACCGCACACTACGCGCACCGCCGCCTCGGTTACACCGCACTCTACTCACACTTGCCTCGGTTACACCGCACACTATGCGCACCTTTGCCTCGGATACACTTGCACACTACAACCCTTAACCGGAGTGGTCTCGGTTGCGATCCGTTTGGTCTTCCTAGGCCTCTTGGGCGCGCACGGGATCATTCCAAACATCCCATCCTAGCCAAGCGTCAACCACACGTTTGAGTCTTGAGTCACACTCTGTCCGGACTCGGTTGGTTTTACCCGATCCGTGTCATACGGCTGGATACATATACCATGCCGCCATTTTTCGAGTCAAGGCTCGGAACTCAAGATCCCTTGCGCAAGCAAAGCGATGAAAGGTCATGCTAAAATCTTGACTGATCTTAATTTCGAAGCTACACCCGGACGATGTTCCGTCCGGATATACATCCATGCTCGCATGACACCATGTCATCACGCCTTTGATACGTCGGCCATGACGATATGACCCGGCCCAACGCCTAACGTCACGAGATCCCTTTGCGCAAGCAAGGTAAAGAGAAGGTCATGCCGAACTCTTGACACGATCTTGACTCGGTGGCCGGCTCGGTTCACTATTCACATGGCTAACGCATCAAAACGAACATGACGAGCTCGGTCCTTAGGTTCGATTTTTCTTTTAGGCCGGTGGAAACCGCTTGCACTATAGGACCCTCGCACAGTGTCCACCGGGATGTCGAAATACGGAGTGCAAAACGAGGGGCTTATAGCCGCACGAGATGGTCTCCATCGACCCGGGATCTAGCACAGTTGCGAAAAAGAAGAGCAATCTTTTCCAACCTACCTAGGACTCTGAGAAAAAACGTTTTAAGTAAATTAGAACAACAAAAAAAATAATAAATATAAAAGAAACGGAAACCGCATGCCACGTGAGCTTTCCCCCTTTTTATCCCGAGAGGCCATTCCTGTGTCTAAACCTTGCCCGTCACCCCTCCAGCGAACCGAGAGTGGTTGAGAATACCCGGGAGCCGCCTTTTCAGTATTGAGGTCACAAGGTCCGACAGCCCTTCCAGTTCAAACGGTCCACACCGTCCGCTACTCCCCCATGACGGGATCAACAGATAACAGTGAGGGAAACGGAACCCCGCCCCCGGGAAATTTCCAAACAATGGAAGAAGTTTGGCAAGCTTTTAAGGCTCTCGAGAAACGCCAAGAAGTGCAGCAGGCTTGGATTGAATATGCCATGCGCCATCGCAGCCGTCGTGGTTCCCCAACTCGATGGGACCGTCGTTCTCATAGAAGACGGAGAAATATCGGCTCCCCGGTCTCTCAAAGCTATCGGCAGTCCCTCCTTCACAAATCCACGAAAACCTAGCAATGCAAGGCAACTCCCGCTCAAAGCTCCATTCGAGCCTCAGTCAAACAGCTCTGATTTTCCAACCTCAGCACACCTATGGGCCCGCTCCCTCAAATCCTAACACCTCTCAATATCCCCTGGAATTCAATCCTGTGCCTCGTATGAGTCCGCGACCACAACTTGAAATCCCAATGTTTACCAGGGACGGACATCCCAGGCGGATATCCCGACATTTCAAACCTTCCACCCGCTGGACTGCCACTTGGGGCTAATGAAGCATTTCCCCAATTCCTAAACACAACCCTTAGTGGTCCAGGCAATTACGCCCCCAATTTCAACAATCCAGGATATGGGTTGGTATACACTCAACTGCCTCCCCAAGACTCCCGAATGGCGATCCCATGCGCCAATCCACCTCCATCTTCGGTCTCCATCCCAGAAAAAACGGCACTGCCTGCCTGCGGCCACCCCCATATGGCTTGGTTGGCAGAACATGCAAAGGAGATACAACGGAAGAGTTTCCTTAAGCAAAAGGAAAAAGGTTACCAAACACCTCCAAACAAGAAGAAAGAGGTTACCGGAAGCGGTCCACTACATCCGAGCGGAGCTCAAGTAAACCGCGATCAAGCACCCCCGAGGAACGACAATCCCCCTCGCATACCACAGTTCCAGCATTTTGATAACCTCGGGATGCCCTTGAGCCAAGTCCTCGAGACACTAGTAAAGAGGAACATTCTCAAACCCCTTGAGAATTTCCAACCAAAGACTCGCAAGCCCAACATGGATATGAGCAAGCACTGCGCCTTCCACAACTACCCCGGTCACACCACCGACAATTGCTTCGTGCTAAAACAAGTGGTCCAATGGCTAATCGAAGAGGGAAAGTTGGAACGCCCCTGCGGTCCCATCACAGTTGGAAACCCTTTCCCTAGAAATGACGGGGTAATCAGGGTGGAGAAGTCCTCTGCAAATTCCCGTGATGAATGGGGACGTGAAGACGGAACACAGGGCTTCCGCAATGAAGAATTCGAGAGAAAGAATCCAAGAACGGTTATTCCCCAACAATCCTTTCCAGAATCGGGGCACACCAAGGGATGGATCGAGCCTTCCCCGAGAGATAAGGCGGTTCGAGACGGGTCGAGCAAGTGGCGGACATCAAAAACGGCGTGACTTTCACAAACGCGGACCCACGGCCCGGCAAGAAGAGACGGGACGAGAAGCTTGGACTAACCCCGTCTCCTAGAGTCTATCTTCAAAAATAAAAGACCCCGAGTCTGTCGTATTTATGTTCGAGTCTCTCGAGTCGTCGATGGCCTTACGCCTAAAGATTATGTGTTTGTAACATAAACCGCGCTTCCTTATGCTTTGAATAAATGATCGACCTTTACGAGTATCCCTCATTGCCACTTTAACAAATGATAAATTAACTAATCAAAAACAGTTAATAATGATTCACTTGGTAAAGACGCAGACACATTAATGAACAATGCATTAAAACAAATCTTTAAGCATGTTGTCAAACGAGAGGAAAATCAGGCCCAAGCTGCCGAGAAGGTTCTAACCAAAATGAATTTGGGAACTGCTGAAGAGCCCAAAGAGACGCAAATCAAAGAATCACACAGTCAAACCTCGTAGGTTCTAGTACTGTTTTCATTCAATCAAGTCCTCCTCGGACATTGTAATTAAGTCTTCAATTTTCCATACATAAGTCTTCTTTCTTTTCTTGCTAGACTTGAGACATTAATTTGCACCCCACATTACATTTAATGAAATGGTTTTGTTCTATGTGATCACTTGCATTGCTCAACAAGTAATTCCACAAATGATTAATGCTTTGATTAATTGGTGTGAGAAAGTTAATCGATAGCTCCCTATACACCTTACCATACCCCACACAAAGGCCTCCATCAAGCCATACACTTTCCAAAACACGTCCCCACCATCACCTTGACCAAGTCAACGACGGCGGCAACATCAAAGGACAACAAAAGGTCACTCAGCATCAAATGATTGACCCCATGTCGACAACAACCTAGGGGCTTGCCTTCGCCCTCGTGCGCATCAAGAAAGTTCAAGCAGGGGCTTGCCTTCGCCCTCATATGCTTCAAAAAAAAAAAAAAAGAGCTCAAGCAGAAGCTTTAAAAAAAAAAAAACAGAGCTCAAGCAGAAGCTTTCAAAAGAAAAAGAGGAGCTCAAGCAAAAGGTTCACAAAAAATGAGGTCAAGGACCCAGCGCCAACAAACAAGAAGCAAGGGAGTCACTGAAACTGCCGTCAAATACGACTTGTCAAGGAATCACCTCAAGGCCCGTGCCTCATCATTCAACCTTCCAAGCATTTTCGCCACAGGCCGCACGAATATTCATACCCTGGCCCCAAAGCCAAACACAGTTCAACCCTGAACTACGTCGACCTGAGCTCCTTGTCTTAAGGGGAACGTAGGCAACCAGAAATGGTCCGGTCATAAACACATACAAATCCACAAACCCGATCTCATCAATGACCTCTCCTATACACAAACCTTCTTTCACACCAGACCAACTCGATCCTTGATACCGGTTGACTTTCTCCTCGTGATTAATCAAAGCATATCAGGTTTAATTGTTGAATAACCCGAACATCAACAAAGGGTTTTAAGCAAACAAGTGATCATTGTGAACAAATCAAGTTTTCAGATGTCTCGACAAGTCTTCTTTTTCTACAAAATAGGACAATAGAGCTAAACACTGATTTTCTGTCAGCAAGGGCTTCCATACACTTTTACAAGCTTTTCAGTACTCATACTCTCTCAAAAGAGTCAAACCCAAAAGCATTTCTTTTGTGCCTACATCAAATGAGGCATTCACACAAAAAGGGACCCATTCCCACCTTTTCAAAAATAAATACGCCCTTGCAAGTGTACATTACGAGTCATTTCTCCCACAAAAGAGGGTCGAACTACGCAGACCTGAGCCTCTCGGTCAGGGAACGTAGGCAGCCTTCATTGGTTCGGTCTAAGGAATACACAAAATTCCAAAAATTGACGCCACCAAGGCTCAGAAAAGAAGCAAACAAGAGATTTTGCGTCTCGACAAAGCTTTAAAAGTAAATCACAAATCATCACAGTTAAAACACTTTTTGATGAGTTCAAGCACGGTCCACTCTCGATTCACAACATGCTAAAAGACAACTTAAAACATTTAACAATCAATGTGTCTGCAATGCCGATGAATGGATACTCAGTGTTTCAGAAGGTCATTCCATGCTACTCGCGTTTGGCCCTTCATCACTCTTTCCTTTCCTCCCTCGTCCCCAACGAGTCTTTTTTCATTCCCCATGAGCGAGTTCTGTCTCCCTCATTCCGAGATCAGGAGTCCTCCTTGTCGTGTCAAACGAACCAGTCGCTCTCAGAGCATCGTTCACCCGTGCCTCGGCTCGGATCTCCTCCCTACGAGTCTGCAAAAGGGGACCTCTCCCCGCCAGTCTGTCAACTCGAGTCCTGTAGTCAAACAAAGCGTCTCCCATGACATCCTGAGGGTTAGACCAGGCTTCTGCACTCCTAAGGCTATAGCTGAGATGACAATCTTGCCCCAGAATTGCTTCACGCCTGCTCCCCAAAACCACTTAGGTCTGCCCGATATGCTACTCATACCAATCCAGGTACTCGATGGTCAAGACAACATTCTCCCGGCATCTAAGGAGCACCACGGGGAGGGAAAGCGGAATACTTCCATACCCTCAGATAATACAGAAAGACATCTGGATCTGCCATGCAGAAAGAAGCTACCTCCACGGTGGCAATGTCATCCCAGCCCGGCAAAGGCTCCTGCCTCATCCCGAACTGCCGGGAAACAAGAGACGGAACACGTAAAGAGGACCAAGGCAAACACGGAACTCGACAACATAGGAACCTTCCTGACAGGCCCTCCTAGTTTCAATCCCCCAAAGGGAAACCCACCAACGAGTCGATGCGTACCAAGATGTGCCATCCATCTCTCCCAAGCAGACTGATCCATGTCCAAGACAAAAGGTCACCGAGCAAACGTCCACGGACTAAGAGACGCCGGAGACTCAGGCATGGTTTGAAGCCTCTCTCGCAACCATAATGCAAGCAAAGCGGGGGCTTCCCCGCATGAATCGGTCCCTCATCACCGGATGATCTACACCGTGGAAGGTTTCCCTGGAACCAAAGGAACGATATCCTCGCCCGCCCGACAATGGCCTGCCATATCAAACAGAGCACCGTCACATATCCTGAGGTAGCCAACCCCGAAAAGAGTGGCTATCAAGCACAAAGCGAACGCGTCCCAGGAGACATCACTCCCGCCACCGCTCATGAAAGCTGCCAAAGTCGCTTGCCCCAACTTGCTCGAGAAAACTTG
The DNA here is from genome assembly GCA_022495995.1 of Adenophora triphylla var. japonica. Lineage (NCBI taxonomy): Eukaryota > Viridiplantae > Streptophyta > Magnoliopsida > Asterales > Campanulaceae > Adenophora > Adenophora triphylla. The sequence goes on from JAFEMH010005351.1 coordinate 128,683, forward strand.
CCAAAGCCGCCTCGGCCTCCATTAACCACAAATGCATTCCCGGCTCATGCGACATGCACAAAAATAATAATAAGCTAGCAACAATTCCTAGGTCAATCCCAGGAATCACAAATACGTCATTACATCTTAAATAAAATACTTTCTTTGTGCAAATACAAGTGTTTTATTACAGTACAAAATGTCTCGTTGCTCTACAAAAAAAAAACAATGGAAAGAGGAAAAGCAAAAGAGCCCTAATCCGATTCATCATCATCCTCCTCCACAAACGACAAATTCGGCATCTCGGCGCCTCCGCCAGCCACATCATCGTCCTCGGTGAACCCTGCCACCTTCCTCAACCGGATAATCCAAGAAGTCCACAGGAATAAGAACGAAGAAGGAAAAAGAAGATGAGCCATCCCTCCTCTCCTTGTCCGGCACACTGAGGCGTCCCACGTCCTCGCCAAGTTCGGACGAGGTGCTACCTCGCCCTCACCGCAAGTTCGAGACGAGGCGCCATCTCGCCCTCACCGCAAGTTCAGACAGAGGCGCCATCTCGCCCTCACCGCAAGTTCGCAGACGAGGCGCTACCTCATCCTCACCAAGTTCGAGACGGAGGTTCCACCTCGCCCTCACCGCAAGTTCGAGACAGAGGCGCTACCTCGCCCTCACCAAGTTCGGACGGAGGCTCCATCTCGCCCTCCCCGCAAGTTCGAGACGGGCGCTACCTCGCCCTCACCAAGTTCGATAGAGGCTCCATCTCGCCCTCCCTCGCAAGTTCGAGACGGGCGCTACCTCGCCCTCACCAAGTTCGAGACGGAGGTTCCACCTCGCCCTCACCGCAAGTTCGAGACGGGCGCTACCTCGCCCTCACCAAGTTCAGACAGAGGCTCCATCTCGCCCTCACCGAAAGTTCAGACAGAGGCGCTACCTCGCCCTCACCAAGTTCAGGCAGAGGTTCCACCTCGCCCTCACCGCAAGTTCGAACAAAGGCTCCGTCGCGTCCTCATCCTTTCACTGACTTCGGTCAAAAACGCCAGCGCATCCGCAGCATTTCAGCAACTTCGGTCAGGGGCGCCACACGTCCTCAACATTTCAACAACTCGATCAGAGGCGCCCCATGCCCTCTAACACTTCAGCAATTCAGCCAGAGACGCCACCACGTCCTCTTCATCTCGGTCAGAGGCGCCCCACGTCCTCAACAATTCAACTTCCTCCTCACAAAGGTGCCTCATCCTACAGGTAAACACAGCAAAGGTATGTCAATAAACTTCAAACGCAATACATAGCTGTAATAAATGCTACATAAAAGAAGAGTCCCAGCACGGCATGATGCCTTTCCAAAAATTCCCACAAACAAAGTTCCATATAGGATCCACAAAATGCCCATCAAACTCAACTTAGGTCCAGACGCCTTAGAATAGTCTCAACTTAGGGTCATACTCCTGAACTAAGTCTACCTTAGGTCATACTCCTGAACTAGGTCCCAACTTAGGTCATACTCCTGAACTAGGTCCCAATTTAGGTTCATACTCCTGAAACTAAACCCCAACTTAGGTCATACTCCTGAACTAGGTCCCAACTTAGGTCATATTCCTGAACTAGGTCCCAACTTAGGTCATACTCCTGAACTAGGCCACAACTTAGGTCATACTCCTGAACTAGGTCCCAATTTAGGTTCATACTCCTGAAACTAAACCCTAACTTAGGTCATACTCCTGAACTAGGTCCCAACTTAGGTCATATTCCTGAACTAGGTCCCAACTTAGGGTCATACTCCTGAACTAGGTCACAACTTAGGTTCATACTCCCGAACTAAGCCTCAACTTAGGTATAGACGCCTTCACACAAACTTCAACTCAGGACATCACCACGTCCACTCACCACAAACCTCACTACTTCACCACAGGCAGCCCGGAAGGCTTTAAACCACTCAGTCCGGGAGACTGTATAAATCAGCCAAACTACTATCCCCAGCCCGGAAGGCTCTAAACCACTCGGTCCGGAAGACCGTATAAATCTCCCAAATCACTATCGCCGGCCCGGAAGGCCTTAAACCACCCGATTAGGAAAATCGTAAAATTTCCATCCCAGGACGCCACCACGTCCTTATCACCGACCTATACGGTCACCCAGGACGCCACCACGTCCTTATCACCGACCTATACGGTCACCCAGGACGCCACCACGTCCTGATCACCGATTTATACGGTCGCACGCCGCGCGTCACTTATCACCGACCTATACGGTCACCCAGACGCCACCACGTCGCTTACCATCCGACCTATACGATGCACCAGGGACGCCACCACGTCGCTTATCAGCGACCTATACGGTCACCCGGGACGCCACCACGCGCGTCCTTACCATCCGACCTATACGGTCGCTCCGGGACGCCGCGCACGTCCTATCACCGACATACGGTCGCCGGGGCGCCACCACGTCCTTACCATCCGACCTATACGGTCGCTCCGGACGCCACCACGTCCTTATCAGCGACCTATACGGTCACCCAGACGCCACCACGTCTCTACCATCCGACCTATACGGTCACTCCGGACGCCACCACGCGTCCCATCCGACCTATACGGTCACCCAGACGCCACCACGTCCATCTCGACCTATATCTGGCCACCCAGACGCCACCACGTCCTTACCATCCGACCTATACGGCTACCGACGCCACCACGTCCTTATCACCGACCTATACGGCCACCCAGACGCCACCACGTTCCTTACCACCGACCTATACGGCCACCCAGACGCCACCACGTCCTTATCACCGACCTATACGGCCACCCAGACGCCACCACGTCCTTATCACCGACCTATACGGTCACCAGACGCCACCACGTCCTTATCACCGACCTATACGGTCACCTGGACGCCACCACGTCCTTATCACCGACCTATACGGTCACCCAGACGCCACCACGTTCCTTATCAGCGACCTATACGGTCACCAGACGCCACCACGTCCTTACCATCCGACCTATACGGCTACCTGTGACGCCACCACGTCCTTATCACCGACATATACGGCCACCCAGACGCCACCACGCTCTTACCATCCGACCTATACGGCCACCCAGACGCCACCACGTCCTTATCACCGACCTATACGGTCACCCAGACGCCACCACGTCCTTATCACCGACCTATACGGCCACCCAGACGCCACCACGTCCCTTACCATCCGACCTATACGGCCACCCGGGACGCCACCACGTCCTTATCACCGACCTATACGGTCACCCAGACGCCACCACGTCCTTACCATCCGACCTATACGGTCACCCAGACGCCACCACGTCCTCTACCATCCGACCTATACGGCCACCCGGGACGCCACCACGTCTCTTATCACCGACCTATACGGTCACCTGCAGACGCCACCACGTCCTTATCACCGACCTATACGGCCACCAGACGCCACCACGCCCTTATCACCGACCTATACGGTCACCGGACGCCACCACGTTCTATCACCGACCTATACGGCCACCAGACGCCACCACGTCCTTATCACCGACCTATACGGCCACCTGTGACGCCACCACGTCTCTACCATCCGACCTATACGGTCGGCCACCCGGACGCCACCACGTCCTTATCACCGACCTATACGGCCACCCCGGACGCCACCACGCTCTTATCACCGACCTATACGGCCACCCAGACGCCACCACGTCCTTACCATCTGACCTATACGGCCACCCAGACGCCACCACGCTCTACCATCTCGACCTATACGGCCACCCAGACGCCACCACGTCCTTACCATCCGACCTATACGGTCACTCCGGGACGCCACCACGTCCTTATCACCGACTATACGGTCACCCACGAGACGCGCACCACGTCCTTACCACCGACCTATACGGTCACCCGGGACGCCACCACGTCCTTATCACCGACCTATGCGGTCCACCTGGACGCCACCACGTCTCACCACCGACCTCGGCGGTCACACGACACTTCAGGGCACCACCGCGCCCGTATTCACGTAACACTCACCCCACACCCGAACTACGACCGTGCTTGATTCCCGCCAGGGATACGTAGGAATCCTATCACAGGTCCAGCTTATTGACCTAAACGGTCACCCAAAAGGACACCACCACGTCCTCACTTTGACCCTCACGGTCACTTCCTCTCCCAAAGACGCGATCCAGTTAGGACCCTTATCTTATCGGCGACCCCACTTCTTTCATAAGTGACGTCGTCGAGGGGCTTCGTAAGTACCCCAATCTGGATCACTCCCTTTCAAACACCCGGGAAACACCGCGAGACTCATCCACGCAGCCTCGCAGACCTCTCCCACTCAAAACCCTCTCAAACCCCCAACCAAACCAAGGGAGGAGCCCTCCCGGGATAAAAGGGACAAAGGACCTTTCGGGAATTTTCAGAAACCGGAAAAGCAATATAGGTCCGTACGGACCTCTTTGTTTCCATAATTACTGAATCCCCTTAAAGTCCACAATATTCCCTCAAATCCCGGAGAAATGATTACCCTAAATGCAGACTTGGTCCGTACGGACCTCTTTGCATGTCAAGATGGTCCGTACGGACCTCTTTGCAAGGGGACATCATCATTTCCAGAATATTCACCATCATTGCATATTCCCTCAAATCGAGGAAAACCAAAATCTGGATAACCAAGGAGGTCCGTACGGACCTCTTTGCACCAAATCTGAGACTATAAATAGAGGGCTCCCCCTCCTCATTTTTTCACACCTCCCACTTCTCTCTTCCTCCCTAAGCCTTCTGGCTCCCCTTCTAAGACCTTTCGAGGCATTCCCGGCCCCTTCGGATCCTTCCGAGGCCTTCCGAGCCCCCTCGAGGTGCTCCGAAGCCTCTCCGAGCGCTCCCGAGACGCTCCCGCGCTGCCCCGAGGCACTCTCGAGGTACTCTGAGGCCCCTCGTGGTACTCCGAGGCCTTGCACAGGTCTTTCCCACGGTGTCCGGCTCTTTCCGAGTCAAACCGGCGATCCCAAACCTTGCCGAACCTGCCCGAATCCAACCAACGATTCCAACGCACGCCGAACCTCGCCCGACTGATCCCGACGATCCCCACGCACGCCGAACCTGCGCCCAAACGCAGCCTACGGTTTCAACTCACGCCGAAACTGCGTCCGCGGACAACCGGCATCCCCGAAGCAATCCGAACGCTACTCCGACCTCAAACACTATTCCCCGCGGAAGACAGACACGAACCAACATTGGTAAGGCTTCCTTCCTATTCTATTTCAATACATTTCAATACAATGTAGACATCCGATACAGCATGCATTTTTAAAAGCACACACACACACACAACTTTTTAAAGGATATTAGGGGTATCCGAAAGACTCGTTTTTACGAGGCGACTCGGGTGAGCTCTAATATTCTAATATTCTCTTCCCGAGGAGTCATCTGACCTCCGAACTCAAAATCTCATCACACAAAAACAGTTTAAAATTTATCTTTAAACTGATGCCCTTTTTCAATGTTTTGGGCTTAATAAAAACGGCGTGGCGACTCTACAAAATGCGAAAGCAAAACGGCGAGACACCTCCAACACGCAACGCTAAAACGGAATAAGCCAGATGCCGGGGCGCGATTGTGCTGCCTCTCGGATCCGGGCGACTTCCCGAACAGCGACGAATGCGAGATGCCGGGGCTCCGCGCGCGAGCCGGATCCGGGTAATTTCAGGAGCGAAGTTTGAGATAATCACGGATCATAAGAGCTTGAAGTATCTTTTCTCTTAGAAGGAGTTGAACAATAGGCAACGTCGATGGATGGAACTTTTGAAGGACTATGATTGTACCATTTCTTATCATCCGGGCAAAGCAAATGTAGTGGCGGATGCTATTAGTAGAAAGTATTATGTGGCCTCAATGATGGTTCGGGAATGGAAGATGTTAAAGGATGCTCGAGATTGATGTCCCCGGGAGTCAAGGCTTGGAGCTATATTTGCGAATATCATTGCATTTCCAACCTTGATTCAACAAATAAAGGAGGTTCAAAAGGATGATTCAGAGTTGAAGAAAGTTATGGATAAAATCGTGGATGGAAAATTCAATGATTTCTCTCTTAGTTCTGATGGAGTACTATCTTATAGAGTCCAATTGTGTGTGCCTAATCTTGAGGAGGTGAAGCGCCAAGTTCTTGATGAAGGCCATAAGTCCAAGTATACTATTTATCCCGGGAGTACCAAGATGTATCAGAATTTGAAGCAATATTTTTGGTGGAATAATATGAAGAGAAAACTAGCGGATTATGTATCGAAGTGTTTGACATGTCAACAAGTTAAAGACGAGCATCAAAGACCCACCAGGTTGCTTCAGTCGTTAGAGATTCCGGAGTGGAAATGGGAGCATATAATGATGGATTTTGTCACGGGATTGCCTCGTACTAGTAGGAAGCATGATGTCGTTAGGGTGATTGTGGATAGATTGACGAAGTTCGCTCATTTCCTACCTATTGACATTAGTTATTCGATGGAGAGGCTTGCGAAGTTGTATATTCACGAGATTGTGAGATTACACGGGGTTCCGATTAGTATTGTATCAGATCGTGATCCTAGATTTACTTCCAGATTTTGGCAGGCGTTACAAAAGGCTTTGGGTTCAGAATTGAGATTTACCATGGCGTTTCATCCTCAAACTGATGGCCAATCCAAGAGAACAATTCAAATTCTTGAAGATATGTTGCGAGCTTGTTCTGTTGACTTCTCGGATTCTTGGGACGTTCATTTACCTGTTGTTGAGTTTTCTTATAATAATAGCTATCAGTCGAGTATTGAAATGGCTCCTTATGAAGCTTTGTATGGGAGGAAATGTAGATCTTCGATTTGTTGGGATGAAGTCGGGGAAGCCAAGCGTTGGGGTATTGAGATGGTTCAGGATTTAGTTGATAAAGTCAAAATTATTCGGAACTGATTGAAGACAACCCAGAGTAGGTAGAAGAGCTATGCCGATCAGAGAAGGCGAGACCTTGAGTTTCAGAAGGGAGACTTTGTATTTTTGCGGGTTTCGCCAAAGGTGGGAATTAAGAGATATGGTAAAAAGGGTAAACTTGCTCCGAGGTTCGTTGGACCTTTTGAGATAGTGGAAAGAGTGGGGAATCTTGCGTATTGTCTTGATTTTCCTTCAACTCTTAGGAAAATGCATAGAGTGTTCCATGTGCCATGCTTCGTAAGTACGTGTATGATCCTTCTCATGTATTGCCGAGAATACCCGAGGATATTGAACCGGATATGTCATACGTGGAGCAGTCGGTTCAAGTGATTGATACTAAGGTGCAAGAGTTGAGAAATAAGAGTATTCCCCTCGTTAGAGTCGTTTGGAGGAATCATGATGTAGAAGAATCAAATTGGAAATGGTTTGAGGTAATGTTGGGTTGTGTTGAACTGAAGTGGAGTTTTGGTGTTGTTGTTTGAGTTGGAAAATGGAATTGTAAATGTTTCAAATGAGTTTGCTGAAGTTTCAGCTGATGTGCTGAATTCTGTAAGGGGCACGACTCGTGCCCTATGTCACGAGTCGTGCCATGCCTGTCGTGACAAGTCGTGCCCTGGTGGACGAGTGTATCAGGCTGCATGAAATAATGGCATGAGTCGTGCCCTGCCCTGTTTTGCTGAATCATTTTCCAAGCCCTATTTGTCCAACTAATTAACACTTATTATCCCCAATTGAACACTATAATCCAAGTACTATATATGAGCTATAAAAGGGTGTCTTTACTTATCAATTGTGATATTTGGAAGATAGTTAAATACTTGGTTAAAGTAGGTTGGAATACTTGATTTCTATGAAACCTAACTTGCTTGATATCCTTATATGGTTGATGATACATCCTTGAATGATTATAGTAAGTGTGTAGACCTTATATGTTTCACATTTTGGACTTGTTTAACATCTTTTATGGTGTGCTTGTTAGGGTTCCCTACTTTTGAATCCTAAGTTAATTGAATTGGTTCAAGGATTGTTTAGCCTTTTTGCTACTTATGATGGATGCTTGTTATCATTTTGATATGCTATATTGGTATGGTTCCCTACTTTGGAATCATATATTGATTGTTTAAAGCATGTACGCATTACTGTGTTTTTACTTAAAGTCCAGCTGGTACTTGATTGTTGGGCAGTGGTATGGGATTATAATGGTACCCGACCCGAGTTCATTATAATTCATACACTGGGTCCCTTTTTCCCTGCCATTGGCCATGGTTTGGGTTGTGGGCTAGCTCCCCTTTGTGGGTAAAGTCTAGTTGCACATTGGGGTATGAGTTTGTGTCATTTTTACCCGTAGTGTTGATATTGTTAATGGGTTCCGGAACCGCTTCTTCAGCTGTTGATGCTGCTCAGATTGAGATATCCTTTTGGGATGAAACCTTGGCTCAGTATCCTTCTAAGTGTTACATTATTGCACTTATGTGTTATTGTATATATCCCTCTTTGTATTGACAAGATTGTGATATATATATGAGGAGTTGATGTTATATGCTTTCATAATGTGATTGCATAGCATATTGTTGCATATATAATAGCTTGCTGAGATTTTTCTCACCCCGTCCTTTTATTGCTTTCTTAGATAGAAGCGAGCCGGGGCATTGGCCGCGTTGAGCACGGAGAGGACGCTGAGTGGGGTTGTATTTTGAGTAAGGTATTTTGTTGTTGTTTGCATTATATAAATGTAGAACCAAAGGGTTAGTATACCCTAGACTTGAGATGTTATGTCATATATTTTGAAACTCTTTAGTGATTGTAAATATTTTATATTTTGGGAACTATGTTCCTTGGTTTGTAAAGCCTTGAATTTGGATTTTCAAGTTAAATAGTTAACCTTTGATGGTATGTTATGAAAAGTTTCTTTAAATAAACAGGTTTTGTATATTGACAAATTTGAGAAAGGACATTTCGAAAAGTTTTTAAAATAAAGGCGTCTTCCGAGCGTGTTTCGGGCGTGGGGCCAAGTAGGACCACGGTTCGGGGTGCTTCAATAGCTATCGAAGAAGAGCTTCAAAGACGTCTTGGAAGCTGTAAAGCATGACGTGATAGGAGTCCCTGTAGACATTTCCAGACTCTAAATTAAAGCTCCGGATGACGATCCCACTGTCAAAACCGGAGTCATATGTTAAGAACCAAAGATCGATCATGATGAAGATGTTAAAAGGATTACATGTTGATGGATCTGAAAACCGTTATGGGGCAAGTCGTTACCCTCCAAAACGGTCAAGATGGGATAATATTGGCTTACAATGAAGCAGGATACAATGGAGCATACCTTGGAAAGCGACGCAAATACAATAACATTCTACATAACCTCTACGTCATGTACGTTCATCCTAGCCGTTCGTACAGTGGGGCATATTCATAATCGGTAAATTATCAAAAGGCTCTGGAGGGGAGAATCTTTATAACAGACGCGACTGATAGAAGCTGGAAGGCTATACATCTTAAGCACAATTGCATGTAAGTTAAAATTTATTAAAATTTCAATGCCAAGGTATGAATCTCTTCTTAACCTTTTTTCAAATTCTTATTCTTTTTATTTAACGACCCATACTGACTTAAGCATCGGAGGGGTGTTAGCTAAGCTAACACCCAACCCTAACATATTTTTGTTGCAAGATGTAAATCCTCCGACATATTGGACGAAAGAGCGTCAGAAGCCTTGTGTTAAGCTCCTTGAAGGGTTAAGCTTTTCTTGATGATATAAGGTACACGGTCTATTTATTCCCGAAAACATTACAAAGTATACTTATAAAATTATGATTATATCATCGCCGGGGTGCACGATTTTCACACTTGATTTAAAAAGCAGACTTAATTCATCTTGTCAGATGAACTATGCCTTCTATTTTAAATTTAAGTTGTGAACTAAAGATTGTAACATTAAACATGTTACCTAAAGGGCACATAAAAAATGACATTTCTACATGTCATCATCAACTAGTTATAACATCGTTGCATGTTATCTATACATCCTGGTTATAACATCGTTGCATGTTATCTATACATCCTGGTTATAACATTGTTACATGTTATCTTTACATATCAGTTACAACATTATTACGTGTTGTCTTTTTTTCGTAACGTATAGATAGTTCTAGGAATCAAAAACACCGAAAATACCGTCGTGATAAGAAAAGCCTAAATAGTTACCTACCAAAAGTCTAAGATGTTGAAACTAATCCAACATCTTCAAAACCAATGTATAGACTCTTATGAGCCTATTACAAATCAAAAAGTAAAAGATGTTTTAGGGACATACCCCTATTTCAACCAAAGTTTGCATGCCAACACAGGCATGACGAATAAAAACACAACCATTGTTCAAAAAACTTAAAAATAAAATTGTTTTCAAATTTCTGCTGTAGGTACAGCCTCACCTCCCTTGTCATCCGTACCTTCATCTTCCTTCTTGTCCTCTTCTCTTGCCTCACCTTGATCAACCCCCTTGATCTCCTACGAATTAACTTCTCCCACATCCATACCTTCACACAGGAAGGCGTTCAACATAGCTACTTCATCTTCAATCCTCCATGCAACGTGCTTCCCCACCTCGAATTCCTTTATCATGTTGATCCTGCTCTCCATCACCGATTTGGTAGCATCCATCATGAATTTTTCCTTTGTTTCGTCCAGTTATTTAATATGCTCTTCTTCCACTTTCAACATCCTGACTGTGAGATTCCCTAGCTCCTTCTCGGCCTGGTTAGCCCTCAAACTCTTCGCCTTAGCCTTCTGATTCAAAATCTTGATCTTATCCTCCTTTATCTCCATCTCCTTCAACAAAAAATCTATAACCTTCATTGTTTGCGTAAAAACATGTTATCATGTTAAACAATCTACGCCTAGAAAATCCCTTGTACCAAACACTCAGTAAAAAGAAGTTTACCTTCCGAGAAAAGCTTTCCACACTAGCTCTTGCATTCTCTACCTTCAATTCATTTTTCTCCACGATCATTACATCTTCAAACTTTCTCTTCTTTTCCATCTTACTGCTTGAACTATCTCCCTTGGGAATAGGTGGCTTGCCCCCCTTCTACCTTCACTCCCACCTTGGCTCTAAGACCTGCCATTTTGTCATTCACATCAAATCCAGCTTTGGAACGGGTCACTGCATGATGAAAATGAAAAGAGTCACAAAAGTAAACAGAGATTCAAGGAGTCATCTAGCGTGGGGAGAGGTTTTACCTGAAGACATCTTGGTCGGACTTACACTGACAGAAGCTTTGCTAGCCTTCTCCTCCTCCATTGAACTTTCCCCAACAAATTCAACAATTGAATGCTGATACTTACGAAAAGATTCAGGAAACAGACACAAAATCCAATCTACATTGGCAGCGGTATCATCCAAGGGTGGGAATAAATCCTCCAACGTGCTAACTATGAAAGGAAGAAGCAAAAACAACATGTCAAGATGAGAATAAACCAGACGGGAAAGCATAAATGAAGGACTAACAACCACTACCTTGGGGATTCCAGGTGGACACCAACCCTCGCCACCCTCCAGGCTAGTTTTCTTCACATAAAAGTACTTTCATTTCCAACATCTATCCGCCGCATCCAATTCTAAAACTAAAGGCTCCTTGCCCGCCTTGATCCTAAAATTATACCTACCATTCTCATGAGCCCTAATCTCGAAAACAAAAGCTAACTCCTCCAAACCGGCTACTACCCCATGTTCGGCAACAATCTTGTCCAAGGTAAGCAAAATACGCTAACCAATGGGCATCAATTGACAATACTATAACTGGGATGCCTTAAAAAAGCGAGTGATCGGCAAAGAAAAGGGGAATTTCAAGCCTATGCTAAACGGGTACTCATAGAAACCTACCCAGTCATCAGAAACGCAATCGGCACTACAGGACTCACCCGGGACTAAAAATTCTGCATTGGGAGGAAACGCATTGTTTCTCCTCAAAGCGTTAACGTGGGACGCATTAAAGTTGCACCGTTCATCCTCTTTGTTCTGGATAAACCCTAGGCATTTGAAACCCTTGGGAAGAGATACATCTACATCTATTACTTTCTTCTTGCCTTTCCCCATTGTGACGATCAAAAGAGACAGAAAAACAAGAGAAAAGGAGGGAACTCACCGGAAAGACGAACGAAGACATAGCGCCGGACTTGAAGAAATTTTGAAAAAAAGATTCAGTTTCCTTCTTTAAAAACCGTGTAAATAGGTATTAATGGGTGAACGACGGTTATAGGCGCCTAAGAAAGCCCATCATTGCCCTAAATTCTTCTTAAACCACATGAACCTACCACCTCATCAACTCCTTGGCAAGACAAAGCGACACTTGGCAAAATATTAAAGCTTTCCACATTCCCCTTGGAAAACCTCAAGATTTTGGGGGCAATTGTTTGGGGTGAAAAAATTCACTCAGCATGTTTTACGTCTTGATCACACACCTTGAGGTAACGTCTTGGAACTACATCTTGAACTAACGCCTTGAGTTGTTTGTTGTATATCTTCCTATTTTTCAGGAACCAAGTCATACATAAACAGGATAACTCTATCACGACCATATGAAGACCTTGTCAACGATGGTATAATCCTTATAACGGTCATGACTTCAACAAAGAAGTAACGGCTGCAAATATTCGACAAGAAACATGATTCTAGGCAAGAAAGCGGGGATATCATTTATGTTGTTATTTCGGTTACACCTTTTGTATATAAATCATCTCTAGTAAAGCACCTATACACATAGGACACTACACTCTCTCCGCACTTTGTACTCGAAACACCACGATCAATAAGATTACATTTTTGGTTAAGGTAGGCTTTTCCTAAAGCCTCCTGAGGTTTTGTGCCGGCGAACGGTTGTTCAAAGGCTTTTTTCGTTACATCCTTGTATTCATCTTGATAGTGAATTATATTCCATTTGTACCCAAAATTTCTTCAAAATAAATTCATCTTGTTGAAAATTGTCCAAAACAATATTCATAGTACATAATTTATTTGCAAATCAATAAGAGAAATTATAAAACAAATCAATAAGAGAAATTATAGAACAAATCAGCTTCCAACAATTACATTTCTGTCACCAAATACCACCCTCCATCTTCATCTTCTTCATCAACACCTTTCCCCACGTATGATTCTGAAACAACTTCCTCAACAATGATGACGCCACGACCCGGGGTGGCAAAGGTTGCAGTGGACGCGTTGCACCTCGGGCAAGATCTACAAAACAACACTGTTAGGGGTGCGGGGGGTGGAAGATGGTTGCCCCTAAAATCACATCCAGTGCTTGAATAGTTTCTTGGGGTGCATCATGTTGTCTCTTTCTTTCTCTCCGGCTCCATTTTTTCCGGCGACTTCTCCTTGGTTGTTCAAGCAAGAAGAAAATTATTTATCCTCCGTTCCTGAGATCAGTTTGTGCAAATAAAAAAGCATGTTCGTGATCCGGCACAAAAAGAAAATTATTTCTCCTCCTTGTAGTGTCGAACTACGCAGACCTGAGCCCTCTAGTCTGAGGGAACGTAGGCAACCTTAATTGGTCTGGTCTAAAAACACACAAAAAAGTCAAAAGTTTGAATGTCAACCAAGACCTCCATCAAACTATACACTTTCCAAAACATGACCCCACCAACACCTTGACCAAGTCAAACGACGGTGGCAACATCAAAGGACATTCGAAGGTCGCTCAGCGTCAAAGGACTGACCCATGTCAACTTCCAAGCTAGGGGCTTGTCTTTGCCCTCACGCGCTTCAAAAAAAAAAGAGCTCAAGCAAAATCTTTCAAAAAAAGAGCTCAAGCAGAAGCTTTCAAAAAAAATAAGCTCAAGCAGAAGCTACAAAAAAAGAGGTCAAGAACCCGACACCAACAAGCAAGAAGCAAGGAAGCCACGGAAAAGACCATCAAAAATGACTTGTCAGGGGATCATCCAAACACAAAACCCAAGCGAAAAGGGATTGCCGTCAAGGCCCAGGCTGCTCCAGTCCATAAAAACAACAGAAAGGTCCAAAGGTGGACGCCATCAAGGCTCACAAAAGAAACAAAAATCAAATAAGAGGTCTTGCGTCTCGACAAAGCTTTAAAAGTAAATCACAAATCACTAACGATTATAACATTTCTTGATGAGTTCAAGCACGGTCTACTCTCAAGTTCACAACATGCTAAAAGACAGCTTAATACATTTAACAAATAATGTGTCTGCAATGCAATGAATGGATACTTAGGAGGTCATTCCGTGCCATCTGCGCTTGTCCCCTGGCCATTCTTCCCTTTCTTACCTCGTCCCCGGCGAGTCTTCTTTCGCTCCACGCGAGCCAGCTCTATCTCTCTCAATCCGAGATTAGGGGTCCTCCCCGTAGAGTCAAACAATCCAGCAGCTCGCAGAGCTTCATTCGCCCGTGCTTCGGCTTGGATCTCCTCCCTGCAAGTCTGTAAAAGAGGACCTCTCTCCGTCAGTCGGTTAACTCGAGTATCATAGTCAAACAAAGCGTCTCCCGTAACATCCTGAGGGTCAGACCAGGCTTCGGCACTCCTAAGGCAATAGCTGCGACGGAAACCTTGCCCCAGAATCACTTCACGCTTGCTCCCCAAAACCACTTGGGACTGCCCAACACGCTGCTCGTACCAATCCAGGTACTCGGTGGTTAATATAACACTCTCCCTACGTCGAAGGAGCACCACAGGAGGGAAAGCGAAATACTTCCATACCCTCAAAAATACAAAAGAGCACCTGGAGCTGCCATATAAAGAGAAGCTACCACCGCAGTGGCAAGGTCATCCCAGCCCAGCAGAGGCTCCTGCCTCATCCCTATTGGGTTTCGAGGGTCCATGCGCAGCAGAAGAAAGCAAATTAACTCGAAAACCCGGAGCCAAGAATCCGTTCTATATGATTAATTAAGAAGTATGAAATAGAAATACCAACCTAGATGCCTTTTGTCGTTGATAAACGCGTTCCAATTCCAGATTGATGATCTTGTGAATCCTCGATGACCGATCCTTGAATCACGAACGTTAGATCTTGATTGGTGAAGATCCTCTATGTGTATCCACGCGTTGAACGAACCCTAGAACGATTCTAGGTGGATTGCTAGATCCCTTGATTGAAACTCCTTTCAATCAATGAAGAAATATGGAATTGGTGTTTTGATTTCTCTCAATTCACAATTGAAATCACTCTTTTGTGTTTCTCTAAACCCAAAAACGTGAGTGTGACTGCTAGGGCAACCAAGGGTTTGTATTTATACGTTATAAATATTTTCCCATCGAGAAAACCCTAATTTTAAGTCATTTACGTACCTGCCAGCGCCGACGGGATGACTCATCCCTCAGGGCACGAGTCGTCCCCTCTTCATAATGCCCAGATACACTCGTCCCCTTTACGGGAAATAATTGGTACAAATCCAGGGCACGAGTCATCCCTATGGGCATGAGTCGTCCCCTATGGGACGAGTTGTCCCTCATGACATTCCCTCAGATTCACTCGTCCCAGGCCAAGGGAATAGTTGGTTCTGGCCTGGGGACGAGTCGTCCCCTGTGTACAAAAATTCCATATTCTTCATTTTTGACAATTCGTTCGATGCGTGTAACCCCATAGGACTATATTATGTTGGCAATGAGTTCGATCACATCGATCCTCATAAGACATGAGCGGACTCTAGCAAGCCATCATGCCTACCCAAATAATATAATATCAAGTTCGATTTTCTACATAGAACATATCATAATCCCATTGTCACGCGATGTTATATTGAACATGAGTCATGGTCTAAGTCAACTCATATTGTTCAATGCTTTCTCGTTACCAAGTAAATTGATCAATCGAATGATATTAATCACATTAATTATGAAATTTGACCATGACATAAATCTCATAATGGGTCAAGTCAAGTACCTTGTTCTCCAACAAGTACCCATGAATTTAATATGCATCCCATACATATAACCATCACATGATTATCCATTAAACTTCATACTAGTGCTTCATAAGTACTAGGGACACGATTATTATAGTAAACATGTAAACATATATAATAATCAAATTAACAATCTCTCATATAAATGAATAATGACATTACAAATAAGTCTATCTCTATAGGCCTAGGGCACTAACACCTACAGTCTCCCACTTGCACTAGGCCTAATCATTCATGTATCTTATACCCATGGACCTAACATGACCGTCATGTTTAGCTTGTGGCAAAGGCTTGGTGAGAGGGTCCGCAATGTTGTCATCCGTAGGTACCTTGCATATCTTGACGTCTTCCCTTTCACAGATTTCTCGAATGAGGTGGAAACGCCTCAGAATGTGTTTGGATCGTTGATGTAACCTTGGTTCTTTTGCTTGGACAATAGCACCATTATTGTCACAATAAAGCTCTATCGGGTTAGTGATACTCGGAACGACTTCTAAGTCACTAACGAACTTCTTGATCCAAACCGCCTCCTTAGCCGCATCCGATGCTGCTATATAGATATTAATCACATTAATTCATTCGGACATGGCCATGTACATCATCAATCTTACTTACGAGTGGCCTAGCAAACATCTCTCTTTACGAGGGACAAATTTCCATCTTGATTTATCATTCTTCCCAACAAGAATCCTATCATGCCAATAATAGCCCTTATTGTTATCCGGTTAAAGATAACGTTAAACTATATCAAACATAACATTCATCGAGTGGAAGATGATGATAATCTCAGGTCAAAGGATATCAATGATATAACTATATGAGATTTAATTATGAAATTTAACCATGACATAAATCTCATAATGGGTCAAGTCAAGTACCTTGTTCTCCAACAAGTACCCATGAATTTAATATGCATCCCATACATATAACCATCACATTATTATCCATTAAACTTCATACTAGTGCTTCATAAGTACTAGGGACACGATTATTATAGTAAACATGTAAACATATATAATAATCAAATTAACAATCTCTCATATAAATGAATAATGACATTACAAATAAGTCTATCTCTATAGGCCTAGGGCACTAACACCTACAGTCTCCCACTTGCACTAGGCCTAATCATTCATGTATCTTATACCCATGGACCTAACATGACCGTCATGTTTAGCTTGTGGCAAAGGCTTGGTGAGAGGGTCCGCAATGTTGTCATCCGTAGGTACCTTGCATATCTTGACGTCTTCCCTTTCACAGATTTCTCGAATGAGGTGGAAACGCCTCAGAATGTGTTTGGATCGTTGATGTGACCTTGGTTTTTTTGCTTGGACAATAGCACCATTATTGTCACAATAAAGCTCTATCGGGTTAGTGATACTCGGAACGACTTCTAAGTCACTAACGAACTTCTTGATCCAAACCGCCTCCTTAGTCGCATCCGATGCTGCTATATATTCGGCTTCGGTTGTAGAATCAGCAACAGTGCTTTGCTTGGAACTCTTCCAACAAACGACACCTCCATTTAGCATAAACACGAACCCAGACTGCGATCTAAAGTTATCTTTGTCGGTTTGGAAGCTTGCATCTGTGTAACCCTTTACAACCAGATCATCTTCCATTCCTCCAAATACCAAGAATACATCCTTAGTTCTTCTCAAGTACTTAAGGATATTCTTGACTGCTATCCAATGGTTCTCACCAGGATCAGACTGGTATCTACTCGTCATGCTCAGTGCATACGAGACATCAATTCTAGTACATAACATGGCATACATGATAGACCCAATTGCCGAAGCATATGGAATATCACTCATCCTCTTTCGCTCATCATTTGTCTTAGGACAGTGAGTCTTGCTAAAAGTAATGCCATGTCCCATTGACAAGTTCCCTCTCTTAGAATTTTCCATACGGAATCTTCTTAGGACCTTGTCAATGTACGTACTTTGACATAAATCAATCATCCTTCTTGATCTATCTCTATAGATCTTGATACCAAGGATATAAGTCGCTTCACCCATATCTTTCATTGAGAAACATTTTCCTAACCAGGACTTGACAGTCTCAAGTGCAGGAACATTGTTTCCAATGAGTAAGATGTCATCGACATATAACACCAGAAATAGTACTATGCTCCCACTTATTTTCTTGTATACACAAGGCTCATCTTCGTTCTTGATGAAGCCAAACTCTTTGACTGATTCATCAAAACGTAGATTCCAGCTCCTCGAAGCTTGCTTCAATCCATAAATGGATCTCTGCAACTTACATACTTTATTAGAATTCTTTGGATCGACAAACCCTCCAGGCTGTATCATGTATACATCCTCAAGTAGGTTTTCGTTAAGAAACGATGTTTTGACATCCATTTGCCATATCTCATAGTCATAATATGCGGCTATGGCAATTAAGATTCTAATAGACTTAAGCATTGCTACAGGCGAAAAGGTTTCATCATAGTCAACACCATGAATTTGTGTATACCCCTTAGCAACAAGCCTAGCCTTGTAAGTATGTACCTTCCCATTCATGTCGGTTTTCTTTTTGAAAACCCATTTGCACCCTATGGTTTTTACACCTTCAGGTGGATCAATCAAGTTCCAAACTTGATTATCGTACATGAATTTGATCTCGGATTCCATGGCTCCTAGCCACTTGTCCAAATCAGGAGTGGACATCGCCTCTTGATAGGAAGTAGGTTCATCATTCTCAATGATTTCTACTTCGTTACTTTCCGTCATGAGAAATCCATATCTCTCATGTTCGGATCGTATCCTATCCGATCTGCGAAGAACTTGTGTATCTTGAACCGGTTCCACAACAGCTTGTGAATTTGGTTCTGTCTCTACTATTGGTTCCTTGTCATTTTCGGGTTCTTGAATTTCTTCAAGATCAATTTTACTCCCACTAGTTTCTTTAGAGAGAAATTCTTTCTCTAGAAAGACACCATGTCGAGCAACAAACGCTTTGTTCTCAGATCGGTTGTAAAATTGATATCCTTTCGTTACCTTAGGATAACCAACGAAAATACATTTATCGGATCTGGGTGCAAGCTTATTCTCAGAAACCAATTTCTTGACATAAGCTTCACATCCCCAAATATTCATGAAAGATAAACTAGGTTTTCTTCCATGCCACATCTCATGTGGGGTCTTAGGAGCCGATTTAGTAGGGACTTTATTAAGTGTGAAAGCAGCTGTTTCCAGTGCATGTCCCCAAAAATAAATAGGAAGGTTAACTTGACTCATCATCGATCGAACCATATCTAATAGAGTTCGATTTCTCCTCTCGGACACACCATTCCATTGTGGTGTTCCGGGTGGAGTAAGTTCTGAAACAATTCCACAACTTTTAAGATGATCGTCAAATTCTTGGCTTAAATATTCACCACCTCGATCGGATTGAAGTGTCTTAATAGTTTTGCCAAGTTGATTTTGTACTTCATTTTGAAATATTCTTAATATCTCAAATGCTTCACTTTTGTACTTCATCAGATAGACATAGCCATATCTTGATAAGTCATCAGTGAACGTTATGAAGTACCGAAATCCTCCCCTAGCAATGCTATTCATTAGTCCACATACATCAGTATGTATGAGACCAACAAATCACTAGCCCTTACTCTTAGTAAAAGGTGTTTTAGTCATCTTGCCCAATAAACAAGATTCGCAAACATCATATGATTCATAATCATATGAGTCTAAATATCTATCTTTATGGAGTTTAGAAACGCGTTTCTCATTTATATGACCAAGACGGCAATGCCATTTATATGTGTTGTTCACATTATTTGGTTTGGATTTCTTATTAACATGATAGATATTTTCAACATTATTTTCAACATCTAAGACATAAAGGCCATTAAAAGAACGTGCAATACAATAAAGCATATCATTCAAATAAATGGAAATTTTTTTATTCTTAATAAGAAAACTATAACCTTCATTGTCTAAACAAGAAATTGAAATAATGTTTCTGCTCAAATCCGGAACATAATAGCAATTATTTAAAACTAATATTAGTCCGCTAGGTAAAGCGACTTCATAAGTCCCTACGGCTAATGCAGCAACTCTTGCTCCATTTCCAACACGTAGGTCTACTTCACCTTCTTTGAGCGACCTTCTATTCTTTAGTCCCTGCACATTTAAACAAATGTGAGATCCACATCCGGTATCTAATACCCAAGAACTAGAAGTAGAAAGTAGAATATCTATCACATAGATACCTGAAGTCATGGCAATCTCATTGCCCTTCTTCTTCAGTCCTTCCTGATAAATCTTGCAGTTACGCCTCCAATGCCCAGTTTCCTTGCAATGGTAGCACACCGCATCCTTTTGGGATTTGGGTTGAGGCTTCTTAACAACGGCAACCTTTGCCTCCGGTTTAGCAACTTTTGCTTTAACCTTGGTTTTCTTGAACCCCTTTCCTTTATTCACCATCAACACTTGATTGGTTTTCTTGGCGATATTGTTCTCTGCATTCTTAAGCATCCCATGCAGTTCAGACAGAGATTTATTCATCCCATTCATGTTATAATTCATAACAAACTGATTATAACTTTCAGGGAGTGAATGCAATATCATATCCGTAGCCAGTTTCAACTGGATAGGATATCCAAGCCTCTCAAGATGTTCGAGGTGACCCTTCATTTTCAACACATGAGGCCCAACAGGTTGTCTTTCAATCATCTTGCATGAATGAAGAGCCTTCATGGTGTCAAACCTTTCCTGACGTGCTTGCAACTGGAACATTTCCTTCAAATGATTTCCCAAATCATAAGCATCCATGTGTTCAAGATCCTTTTGAAGGGCCTTACACATGGTAGCGAGCATCAAGCAACCAACATCAATAGAATCATCCATATGTTTCTTGTGTTGATCCTTTTCAGCTCGAGTTGCATTAGCAGCAGGCTCGGGTGGAACGGGTCCATCGAGAATGTACAACTTCCTTTCTTGTTTGAGAACAATTCTCAAACTGCGGATCCAATCCACATAGTTGTTGCCATTCTCTTCCAACTTGTCCTTCTCAAGGACTGATCGCAGTGACAGAGTTTGATTAGTGTTTACAGCCATTGATCTACAAAGATATGCAACAAATATGAACACATATAAGTACCTATTTCATTTAAGAGATTTAAATAACGTATTTCATAAATACTCTCACTAAATTATATAACCTTCTTATACAAACATGCATAATATAATTTAATAGGCTAAGACCCAACTTTAATTTAATTTCAAGTCGGCTATGGCACAACTGCTCAAAATTAAACTAAAAAGGTAGATAACATTTATCAATCATATCAACATATGACTCTTAGATTCTATATGAGATTATAGACATCGTATGTCACATGTTTCAATCTCATCTTATGCCTTAGGCCCAAAACCGTTTTGATAGCCTAATAAGTTCAACCATTTTAAACGTCTAGGAATCACCGTTTCCTCATCTTGATCATACAAAGATAGAATTAATGTACCTCGCTATGGCGTAGCCTACATAAAACTATCCGTGTACTCACAAGTGTTTAAAATGGGTGGCATAAACAAACTCAAATTTCAATGAAGGTTCAATTTTCATGTTTATCAATTAACATGGCAAGGTTGATTCATGAAAATTATATGAGCATAATTATGAACATGGGATGATGCATCACAAATCACATTTGATGTGTAATTACTAGTACGTGGCATTGTAATCCAAAGTTATCCCACACTTCCAAGAAGTGCATGTGGGGAAGGTCTTGGTTTCCAGCCTATATACTAAGTAATACTTCAAGAGTAATCATTATCCCATATTCTAGATTAATCACATTAATCATATAATTCAATTCATAATCATGGCATATCAAAATATACAATTACTTCCATAAGCAAATCCCAAATAAATTCATATTCTAAATCATATTCATCATGAAAATTAACATAATCACATTATATAATTATCATGATTATCTAAAATAAACATCATGAACGGGGCTCTGATACCACTGTTGGGTTTCGAGGGTCCATGCGCAGCGGAAGAAAGCAAATTAACTCGAAAACCCGGAGCCAAGGATCCGTTCTAGATGATTAATTAAGAAGTATGAAATAGAAATACCAACCTAGATGCCTTTTGTCGTTGATAAACGCGTTCCAACTCTAGATTGATGATCTTGTGAATCCTCGATGACCGATCCTTGAATCACGAACGTTAGATCTTGATTGGCGAAGATCCTCTATGTGTATCCATGCATTGAACGAACCCTAGAACGATTCTAGGTGGATTGCTAGATCCCTTGATTGAAACTCCTTTCAATCAATGAAGAAATATGGAATTGGTGTTTTGCTTTCTCTCAATTCACAATTGAAATCACTCTTTTGTGTTTCTCTAAACCCAAAAACGTGAGTGTGACTGCTAGGGCAACCAAGGGTTTGTATTTATACGTTATAAATATTTTCTCATCTAGAAAATCCTAATTTTAAGTCATTTACGTACCTGCCAGCGTCGACGGGACAACTCGTCTCCCAAGGCACGAGTCGTCCCCTCTTCACAATGCCCAGATACACTCGTCCCCTTTACGGGGAATAATTGGTACAAATCCAGGGCACGAGTCGTCCCCTATGGGACGAGTCGTCCCTCAGGACATTCCCTCAGATTCACTCGTCCCAGGCCAAGGGAATAGTTGGTTCTGGCCTGGGGACGAGTCGTCCCCTGTGTACAAAAATTCCATATTCTTCATTTTTTACAATTTGTTCGATGCTGTGATGATGTGCCATTCGCGGGAAAATTCGATTTTTCGTTTCTTTGAAAACCAAATAAAACCGAAAAAACGGAGTCGCCACGCCATTTTTGTTTTAAGGGCCAAAACTTTGAAAAATGCCCAAGATTAGAGATTTGGGTTCGGAGGTCATGTTACACGCCGGGAAGGACGTTAGTGTGCACCCGGAATGCCTCGTAAAACGAGTCTTCCAAGCTGAAAATCATTTGTGTGTGTGTGTGTGTGTTTTGGCCAAAATAAGTTGAAACTCAGAAAAATAAAAATTTAGAATTCTTTATTAGACTTTGTTCAGATCCCATGATTTTTGGTGTGATTTTTGGGTAGAGTTTTGGTGCTCAAAAGATTTTTGGAAGTTGAAGAGCACTTCTGCCAGAATGAAAAAGGCAGTGGACACTTAATTTTGAAATGGATTTAAGGGCTTCAAAACTTCATAATCTGAGAAAACTCAGAGAATGAAAGTTGTTCCAAACACCTCAAATAAGATTTCTGTGAAAGAATTTTTCATTTTGGAGAATATTTGAGGACTCAAAACCTTCTGGAAATCTCAGATATGAGATCTGGACTCCCAGAGACTGGTGATCTGACCTTCAAAAGAAAATTGGGAAAAGGGAGTTTTACTCACGAAAAAAATAAAATAAAAATATTTCTGGAAAGCTCTGGATGTTGTCTAAAAAAAGTGTTTTGTAGTCAACACCAAATTCCAAGTTTATCTGTGTCCAAAAATTTAGACCATGGACTGGGGCCTTAGAAAATTGCTACTGGACAGCAACTTCTCAAGAAAGAAAATGTGGTTTTAAAGGGGGTTTGGCATCCATGCTTGTCCCCATTTCCCTAGGTTTTGATTAGTGATCACTTGACATTTTAGTGGTGAATCAACTACATCAAACCATCCTTGGGGTACATTAGGACTAAGCATTTCATTTGCTTGGGAAGGGGAATTTTATCCTTTGAAAATGAGATTTGATGTATGAAAATGATTTTTTAGGGTTTTGAAAATGTGTTTTCTTTGGAAAAAAGTAAGAACACTTTGAAAATAATTTTGATCCTTGTAGAAGATCATCCATGGAGATGAACTTCCATGGTGATCTTCTTGGATCTAAGACAAGAAGATGAATGAACTACATTTTGTAGCTTGAAAATGCATGCATGGATGAGAGATTTAGAGTAAGAAGAGGGAGGTTATACCTATCTTTTTTGTGTTTTGGAGCTTTGGCTTTGAATGTAAGAGTGTTTGAGGCTTTTAATATGATAGTGAGTGAGTGAGATTTGGGAAGATAATCAAGAGAAAAGAGTGACAATTCAAGGGAATTCTCACTATTTTCTCAAGTATTTTCGCCAAGGTGCAACTGTGGATTGTGTTCTCTTTTTTTCTTTTTTTATTTTGAGACTGGAGGGCTTAATTTATAGCCCTCTGAAAAATGCAAACATGTCCGCGCGGATGGGATTGTCAGCGTGCACTGTTCATTAATTACAGCTTCAGGCTTTGGACACAAGGAATATTTTTCAAAAAAAAATCAAATTAACAGCCAGTTTTTGTTCCAACAGTTTCTATTTTTGGTTTTTGACTATTTCTTTTGCTTTTTTGATTCCTTTCCTTGGTTTATCCTTAAATAACAATGCCCACTTTGCCCTTGCTTTGTTAGAAATGTTAGGAATGTTAGGAATTGTTAGGAATGTTATAACTTTCATTAATTTTCTAACGAAAATACTAACAAGCTCAAATTGGAGCACTTACAGTAGCCCCTCGACGACGGCGCTTTCGAAGGAAGCGGGGTCGTCGATAAGAGTAAGGCTCCATATTTGGCAGGATGATCAAGTGATCGAGTGGCTGAACCTATTTAATAGGCTACCTACGTATCCTTAAGAGGAATCAAGCCGGCCATAGTTCGGGTCTTTGACCCTGGAGATGATGGCGTTTTAGGTGCCTCGAACCTGATGAGCGAGTTCTGCAGTCGGTTGCTGGAGAGAAACTCTGCTGGGGACAAGAGATGACCATTTTGGTCGGATGGCTGAAATTGTATATCCGCTCTGCTGGGGATAGGAAAGACCATTTTAGGTTTGATGGCTATCCGCTCTGCTGGGGATAGGAATGACCATTTTCGGTCAGATGGCTGAACCTAATGATAGGCTACCTACGTATCCTTAAGAGGAATCAAGTCAGTCGTAGTTCGGGTCTTTGACCCTGGAGATGATGGCATTTTAGGTGCCTCGAACCTTGATGATGGCGTTTTAGGTGCCTCGAACCTTGATGATGATGGCGTTTTAGGTGCCTCAAACCTTGATGATGATGGCGTTTTAGGTGCCTCGGACCTTTGGAGATGATGGCGTTTTAGGCGCCTCGAACCTTGATAATGATGGCGTTTTAGGTGCCTCGGACCTGGATGGTGATGGCGTTTTAGGTGCCTCGGACCTGGATGATGATGGCTTTTTAGGTGCCTCGAACCTTAATTTGAAAAGGCCTTTCGGTGGACTTCGTCTGCTGCCGAAGGAGAGGGTGACCGTTTTGGTCGAGGGGCTGGACCTAAAGATAGGCTACCTACGTATCCCTAGTGGAAATCAAGCCCTTTCGTAGTTCGAGTTCTACTCGAGATTTCGTTGGCTTTTGGGATTCCGTTAACTTTGCTGGAGATTTTGTTAGCCTTTGCTGGGGAAAATCAGACGTATTCGTCGGGGAAAACGGTCTTACGTTTGACTGCCGGGGAATGATTTTGATGAAAGATACGGGATCTCGTTATCTTTCTCAGGGAGATCGGTCTTACGTTTGACTGCCGTTGAATGATTTTGATGAAAGATACGGGATTCCGTTATCTTTCTCGGGGAGATCGGTCTTACGTTTGACTGCCGGGGGATAATTTTGATGAAAGATATGGGATTCCGTTATCTTTCTCGGGGAAATCGGTCTTACGTTTGACTGCCGTTTGATGATTTTGATGAAAGATACGGGATGTCGTTATCTTTCTCGGAGAGATCGGACTTACGTTTGACTGTCGTTGAATGATTTTGATGAAAGATACGGGATTCCGTTATCTTTCTCGGGGAAATCGGTCTTACGTTTGACTGCCGTTGAATGATTTTGATGAAAGATACGGGATTCCGTTATCTTTCTCGGGGAGATCGGTCTTACGTTTGACTGCCGGGGGATAATTTTGATGAAAGATATGGGATTCCGTTATCTTTCTCGGGGAAATCGGTCTTACGTTTGACTGCCGTTTGATGATTTTGATGAAAGATACGGGATGTCGTTATCTTTCTCGGAGAGATCGGACTTACGTTTGACTGCCGTTGAATGATTTTGATGAAAGATACGGGATTCCGTTATCTTTCTCGGGGAAATCGGTCTTACGTTTGACTGCCGGGAAATAATTTTGATGAAAGATACGGTATCTCGTTATCTTTCTCGGGGAGATCGGTCTTACGTTTGACTGTCGGGGAATAATTTTGATGAAAGATACGGGATCTCGTTATCTTTCTCGGGGAGATCGGTCTTACGTTTTACTGCCGGGGAATGATTTTGATGAAAGATACGGGATCTCGTTATCTTTCTCGGGGAGATCGGTCTTACGTTTGACTGCCGTTGAATGATTTTGATGAAAGATACGGGATTCCGTTATCTTTCTCGGGGAGATCGGTCTTACGTTTGACTGCCGGGGAATGATTTTGATGAAAGAAGGTCGACTTTGGTTAACTTTGGTTAACTCTGTTAAGTCTAGGATCAAATTGCAGAGTTCTGGATTTTTAAAGGGCAAAAGGGTCATTTTGACCCTTACAAACCCATCCGCGCGGATAGGGTTGAATTCCCAGGCTGTTTTAATGAGGGCCAACGCCCTTCTACTTCCCCAAGCAGTTTTCAGAAAATTTCGAGAGAGAGAAATCGCCCAAGCCGCCATTGTTGTCCAAAAAGCTCCAAAATTCTTCCGTTTTTCTTCGATTTTTGAGCAATGGAACACGCGGGAGGTGCTTTTCAAGGCCAAGGACGTGGCCCGGTCGCGGAGAGACGATTAGAGCTTGTCCGAATGAGGAGGCACTATTCTCTTTCGCAATCGATTGCGGAGGAGCATTATCCCGATGCTTGGCAACATTGGGCTTCTGATCCGAGTCTCCGAACGGTATACTTCGAATCTTTTCATTCCCTTTGTCGATTTTTGCTTGAAATTGAATTTTGGGTGATTTTTGATTTTTTTTTTTTTTGAAAATTCGAATGATTGATGTTCTTGGCTTTGAATCTTGATTTTGATTCTTTGCATGTTGTAATGAGTATATGGGTAACTCAAAATGTGCATTTTGCTTGGAAAAAGAATTGGCATTTTCGCCATTTTTTTTTTTGAAATATGAGACTATGATGAATGATTTCCCGAATTTGGGACGGACTTCTTTTGTTGCAATGTAGGATTCTTGCCTTTGTTGATATGAATGTGTGCATGCTCCTCTTTTTGAAAAAGTGGGGCCAGTTTATTGACTCCGTGTATGAATGTATGAATGTAGGATCTTTTGGGATGATGGATGATATGCATGTATGCATTTTTTTTTTTGAAAATGGGACGGAGTTTTTACTTCTGTTGACTCCTTGTAGGATGATGCAAATTTTTTTTTTTGAAAATGGGACGGAGTTTTTATTTCCGTTGACTCCTTGTATGATTTTTTTTTGTATGAGTGTTGATTGGGATTTGTTGAAAACTGCTTTCTTTTGTGGGAGAAAAAAAAAATGGGGCTAGGTTTATTGCATGTCGTTATGCTGCCGAATTTTCTTCAAAACTTTTGTGATGAATGATGCATGTATATGCTTTCTTTTTTTTTTTTTTGTGCAAATGCAAATGCAAAAAAAATTTTTGACATTTTCTTTTTTTTTTGTTTTATAGCAGGGTGGAAACAACTACGTGACGGAGCAGTTGAATAAGATGAAGACTCGAGGATCAGTGGAGTCTGTAGTTGACCTGTGGGACCGGCTTCCGAATGCGGGCCGAGGAGCTTTGATCAGTCCGAGACAGATTGTCGTTGAGACCGGGCTTTGGGAGTTCATTGAGTGCTTGAGGAGGTTGGTTAAGTTCCCTAAGAGCAAGGGCCTAATGTTTGCTTTGGTGCAGCATTGGTGGGATGCGACCTACACATTTCACTTCTTACGGGCGAGGCTACGGTTATGCCTTCCGACTACGCTGCGATCACGGGTCTGTCCTTCAATGGACGCAACATTGAGTGGCGGGACGGCTACAGCGATGTGGACCTTCAGGCTCTTCTGGGCTTTACCCCCATTCCCAAAAAGGGGATGGGGATGGAGTACGCCGTGGTTTATGGGAAGATTGTGGAGATCATCGGGAGCTACGAGTAGGCTGGGGATGAGAGGATAGGCGGCGAAGCAGATTGCTAGGGCCTTTTTATGGTTTGCTTTTTCGAGCACTCTCTTTGGACACGCCGAGGGGACGGCGGTGTTTGCTTTGCTGAGGAGTTTGGAGGATGTGGAGATGGCTGGAGATGTCTCTTGGGGAGAGGCCGGGCTGGCAGAGCTTTACTTTGCTCTTGATAGTGTAAGTGCTCCAATTTGAGCTTGTTAGCATTTTCGTTAGAAAATTAACGAAAGTTATAACATTACTAACATTCCTAACATTCCTAACTTTTCTAACAAAGTAAGGGTAAAATGGACATTGCCATTTAAAGTTAAACCAAGAAAAGAATCTCAAAAAGCAAAAGAAATAAGAAAAATCCGAATTGGGCAAGTTGAAAAACATAAAGCTATTTGGATTTTTGAATTTTATTCTTCTGTCCAAAGCTTGGAAGCTGTAATTAATGAACAGTGCACGCTGTCAATCATATCCGCGCGGACATGTTTGTCAATTTCAGAGGGCTATAAATTGAACCCTCCTCTCTCAGTTTACACAACACAATTTGATCACAACAACGAAACTCTGGCGAAATATAGGGAGAAAACAGTGGGAATTCACTTGAATTGCCACCATTTTCTCTTCAATCTTTCCCAAATCTCACTCACTCACAAACACTTCAAATCACTCTCATACATACTCTTATACATACACTAACTCAAGCTCAAATCACCCTTTAGGAGGAGGAATAGAGAGAAAACATAGAGGACTTCATTGTTATCTACTTGTTTTCTCTTTAACCAACTCAAATCATCAACCCTAAACACTTTCAAATCCTAAACACATTCAAGCCTTTGAATCCATTCAAACACAAGACACAAGGAAGATAGGTATAACCTCCCTCTCCCTACACTAAGTCTCTCATTCATGCATGCATCTTTAAACTACAAAATGTAGTTATTTTATCTTCTTGTCTTAGATCCAAGAAGATCACCATGAAAGTTCATCTCCATGGATGATCTTCTACAAGGATCAACATTTTCTTCAATGTGTTCTTATTTACTTGCAAAATGCATTTTCAAAACCCTAAATACCATTTTCAAGCACCAAATCCCATTTTCAAAGGATAAAAATCCCCTTCCCAAGCAAATGAAGTGCTTAGTCCTAATGTACCCCAAGGATGGTTTGGTATAGTTGATTCACCACTAAAATGTCTAGTGATCACTAACCAAAACCTAGGGAAATGGGGACAAGCATGGATGCAAAAACCCCCTTTAAAATCATATTTTCTCTCTTGAGAAGTTGCTGTCCAGTAGCAATTTTCTCAGACCTCAGTCCATGGTCTAATTTTTTGGACATAGATAAATGTGGAATTTGGTGTTGACTACAAAACACTTTTTGTAGTCAACATCCAGATATTTCCATACATATTTTTACTTTATTTTTTGCGTGAGTAAAACCCAATCTTTCAATTTTTCTCTTAGAGGCCAGTTCATTAGCTTCTGGAAATCCAGATTTCACATCTGAGATTTCCAGAAGGTTTTGACCCCTCAAATTACTTCTAAAATGGAAAGTTCCTTTGCATAAACCCTATTTAGGGTGTTTTAAGCAACTTTCATTCTCGGACTTTACCCAGGTTCTGAGGTTTTGAAGCCTTTAAGTCCATTTCAAAGTCAAGGGTCAACTGCCTTTTTCATTCTGGCAGAAATGTTTTCCAACTTCAAAAGGTCTTTTGAGTACCAAATCTCAAACCAAAAATCTTCCAAAAAATCATGGGATCAGTTTAAAGTCTTAAGAAAAGATCCCAATTTTTACTTTTCTCAGTTTCAAATTATTTTGGTCAAAACACACTCACACACACACACACACACACACACACACACAACAAAAGGATTTCAAATGTTTGGAAGACTCGTTTTGCGAGGCGCGTCGGGTGCACACTAACGTCCTTCCCGACGCGTAACATGACCTCCGAACCTAAATCTCTGATCTCGGGCTTTTTTCAAAGTTTTGGCCCTCAAAACAAAAATGGCGTGGCGACTCCGTTTCGTTGATTTTTTCAAATAAAAATGGGAAAATTTTCGGATGCA
Organism: Adenophora triphylla var. japonica; assembly: GCA_022495995.1. Classification (NCBI taxonomy): domain Eukaryota; kingdom Viridiplantae; phylum Streptophyta; class Magnoliopsida; order Asterales; family Campanulaceae; genus Adenophora; species Adenophora triphylla. Next base: position 158,692 of record JAFEMH010005351.1, read on the forward strand.
CATCATCACAGTGGCGACTCCGCTGGGGATTAATAAGCTTTTTCTAAAAAAAAAAAAAACGATATTTGATATATTGGTGAAAACCATTAAACTTCCCGTTATCGCCTCCTAACACGAGTCGGGGATAAATTGTGGTCTAACAATCCCACGTACCGGTATCACCGTTTTCAAAAAAAAAAAAAGAGCTTTTGAGGGTCAAGCTTCCGTCCCGGCTTTGAAAATCATTTTTGTGTGTGTGTTGATTTTTGCACAGTTTTCGTGTTGTTTTGGCCGCCTCGGAGAAAGTCAAAATTTTATTTGTCGGAACAATGTCCCTAAGCTCGTGAATTTTCGTGCTTATGTGTTAATTAAATTTCAAAAAAAAAAAAGGATTTTAAAAAAAAAAAAGAAGAAAATTTTCAAAAAAAAAAATCATGCATCATATTTTTAAGACACATAAAAAAATCTCTCTATTTTACTCAGAAAAAGAATATAGGCCTTGCACTACGCGCACGTGACCGTACACTGTTTGCACACTACGTCCCTAACCGGGGAAATCCTTGTCGCGGTCCGTTTGGTCTTATTACGCCTCTCGGATGAGCACGGGACTACCCAAACATCCCATGGAGCCTCGTGTCGACCATGCACTTGTCAGTGACACACTTTGTCAGAGACCCGGTTGGTTTTTAGTCTGGTGCGTGTCATGCCACATGTACGTGTATAGACCTTTCCTTTCAAGCCTTTGTCGGCATACCGACTCAATATCTTTCGGGGACCCTAATCGGTCGAAGTTACGCCGGTTTTCCGCCGCGGACTTTGACCAAGATATTGACCGGCGCCTTGACTTCGGCTACGGCGGCACAAATTATACACTGACTCCCGGCATTGACCGAGTCATCAAGGATTAATGATTATTCCATGCCTAATTACGGCTTGAGCGACGACAAGTCAAGATCAAGCTGTGGACATTTATCGGTCAAATCATGCCGACTTTTGTCGAGCCTCGGACACGATCTTGACTTTGACGTCGGCTTTGTCCGTAATTTACATCGAATACTCGTCAAGACTCGATTACCCGGACTTCTAGGATCGTTTTCTTTTCGGTCGGTGGGACCCGCTTGCCCTATAGGACCCTCGCCGCATTTGTCCACCCTGAGAGGTCAAAATACGGGTGGAATACGAGGGGCTTATAGACGTAGTGACGGGGCCCGGCGATCCGGGAATCGAGTAGTTCGCGAAAAAGAAGAGCAATCTTTTCCAACCGCTTAGGTTAATAAAACATGTTTTAAGTAAACAAGAACAAATAACTGCATGTTGCATGAGCCCTAAGCCCAAACACCAACCTGTTTCGCTTTCACGAGTCTGAACCACACCCTTTTGTGCCTTCCAGAGTAAGAAAAGTTTGGATCGAGACCCGGGTCATCGTTTGTTCAGCTCAGTCATTCCGAAGTCAGGTACTTCATCGGTTTCCTCCTTCGCTTCAGCTCAAAGTTTCAGAATGACCAACTCAGAGGAGAACGGTGGGGGACGTACAACTCCGCACCCCGAAGATCCGCAAAATGCGAAGCAGTGGAATCGAGATGTTGGAACGAGATAAGACAAAATCAAGAGGCTCGGATCGAGTCGGTTATTGGAAAGTATCAGAACCCAGGGGCAAGCAATTGTTCACCACCCTAATGGAACCTTTACGGTTGATGCGAAGATTGGAGCTAATTACCTTCCCGGGCATGCCAACTACCATCAAATGCCCTGTTCCCTTTCGCGTGGAACTACTAATGGGCCAAGCATCCCCAAGCCTATCACTCAGCCTGCCTCTCGGCCTCATCGTATCGATCTTGGTCAACTTCCCCCGGAACCTCTCGGTTTTCACCTTTGGGTTTCAATCGATGCATTTACATTCATGCAGCCTTGGAATGGGTCGGTTCGCTACTCCAAAACCTCGATCGGCCCGGGCCATCAATGCGGAGGTGGTCGATTCGGTACATCTCGGCCCTGCACTCGATACTCCTCGACAGTCCGATCTGAGGTCAACTTTTGCCCCGGTGCCCCTCGGGTCTCACCACCGGGATTGAGTCGGTTGGCTTTCGCCCGCAGCTTGGAAGGGTCGGTTACTACTTCACGCATCGATGCAGCTCGGGTTACCATCTCGGAATGGGAAAGTTCGTTTCTCGAGGCTCCGTAGTTCGAGAGGGCCGACTTGCTTCCTCCAATTCTCAAAGCACACTGGCCCCTATGATGCTGCAAGATCACGTGGGCCACCAGGCTTTTATCACCACTTCATCGAGGCTCTACCCCGCCCCTCCCAGGTTGGGAAGTCCAGGCAAGGTCAAATGCTCCTCATCAAATTCTCCACCCGGCCGTTACGCAAGCTGCTCCTGCTCATCAAGTACGGTATACACATTTCCCTTGCGAGTCATGTTCCTCGGTGCGGTCAAGACACATTCAATCCCTCATTGTTACGATGCCTCAAACCTCATGTTTTCGGCGGCCTTACGGATCCGCACTCACTGCTCCACTGGTATCCACCCATTACGAGCCATATATCTTCATCTTCGGCATTTGCCCGGGCCTTATGAGGAAGATTACGGTCACGCTTTTAATGCTCAGGCTGTCATTCCTCCCACCAGAGTACTTCCCTACGTGGTTTCGTTTGCTAATGCCAATCTTGTGGATGGGTCATGCAATCCTAATGTTCCTATTGACAAGTCCAATGGATTATTGGTAGAACCAATTAAGAAGGTACAAGAAAAGCCTAGCAGCGAGTATCGACGATCGCTCGACTCGGGCCATCTCACCATATCAATCTTGTGTATCGACACGAATGAAGTTTACAAAAGGTTGAATCTCGACGATTACATTGATGATTACATCAAAAGGGTTCGTGCACGGGAAAAGACTACGAGTCGAACATGTCTCGCCGCTATAAACCTTACCCTTCCAACACGGCTCCGACATCCAGGTAAAGGAAAGAAGGCATTGTGTACAATTGACGGCCCCCAAAAGCAACCAAGAAATGGTGGTCCTTTAAGGCAACGAGAACATTTTGATGATCTTGGGATGCCCGTGGGCTTAATTTTCAAGGGCTTAGTAAGGGTAGGCCTTTTGGAGCCTCTCAAGGACTACCAACCAAGGAGCTCAAATGCACCTCTCGACATGAGTAAGCCTTTGCGCCTTCCATGATCATTATGGCCACACAACCGACAAGCTGCATAGTCTTGAAGAGAGCGGTTCAAAGGTTAATCGAAACGGGCAAGCTTGAGCGCCCCAATGGACCAAAACCGGCAAACCACTGTTCGGAATGGTGACCAAGTCAATGACCAAATCTCGAATCCAGAGGATTTGGGTGTTCCCTTAAGCAAAGTTTTAAATAGCTTGCTAGAGCGGGGTCTCCTCGAACCCATGAGAAACTATCGGCCCAAGGATCCCAAAATCCCTTTTGACACCACTAAGCATTGTGCTTTCCACCGATTATCACGGTCATATGACCGACAAGCTCTTGTACAGCTTTGAGAAAGGCGATTCGGGGATTGATTAAGAAGAGGCAAACTCGATCGCCTCGGTGATCTCAACCCCGCCAATGATCATCTCCCAAACAACGCGAATGTAAACATGATTGAGTTTTATGATTCAAACTCGTGAATTCAATGGAGACTCAAGGCCAAGCCGAGGATGATTTAGTCGCGAACAAATGTTGAGAATGGATGGTTTATTTGCAATAAGCACGTGTGGCCATGGCAAGGCCCGGGATTTGGTGAAATGCTTTGAACTCTCGCCCTCCGATAAGTTCACGATCCACTTGCCAAGGTTAAATGGGATGATAATGATCGATGGCGAGATTTGGCGAAAGCGGTAAGGATACAAGAAATCCGATGATTAGGAAGGAAGAGTTAGTCTGGCTTTGGAAAACGCCCATTAAGATTCATGAAGAACAGTGACCACTCCTCGGCTCATCAATGCTCTCGCCCGCCATGGAGTTCGGGTAATAGTTGAGGCGAATGGTTCCACAGTCGTAGTCGAAGATGAGACTTCGAAGCAGTGATTTCGGTCCTTCATCCTATAACTCTCCATCCCACGGCCAACACCTCCCTCCATCCACATATGATCCGCTTGCCAGGACAATTCCTCTTCGACCCTTTCCAGCACCTCGGGCCATTAGGCCTCCATCGCCCTCGGCTCCTCGGTAACGAGTTGGGCTCCATCACACCTGTTCCTCAATTTCATCAAATACCGCCGGTTTATGCTCCGACTTCACACATAATCGGTTTGAGCTATGTGGCTATGTTACGAAGCCTCTACACCCCTTTGAATGCGATCATGAATTGCTAAAAGAAAATCCGGATGCCACAAGTTTTCCGTTGCGTCTACCGGACTTAGTGAATTCACCAAAGTCGGTTTCACCGGTGCTGCGGTGTGTTTCCCTACTGTGCGAATAAGAGTCTTGTTGCGAGTTCCACATAACTCGAATGTTCGTTGATCCCCGTGTGGCAATATTGATAGAGCGAAGTGAAACAAATGCGGGAGAAGCTTGATCTTATGATAAGTACTAGCACTCCTTTTGACCCGAGATGTCGGAACCGGGCAAAGAAATGATTACGTCGCACAAAATTCAAGTGCCCGAAGTGAGAGAATCCGATAGGACAACTTTGCACCCCCGAGCACACTTGTCTAATGCCGGTTCCAAGCTTGAGAAAGGGCCCGAAGACACAATCGGCTAGTATCACCCCTTTCACTCAAAACAACCGGCGCATCGTGAATCCTCCCAAACGAGCCCAATACCCCTCAAGGTACTCTCGGGTTCACTTCCTTCCATCAATATGCTCGGTGCGACAAAGTTCGTCCCCGTGACTTTTCCAGACCCGTTTCTTTGGACAACTTGTGCTCGCCCCAGTTGCTCCATGGCCTCAAACTCCTCCACTCCCACCGAGTATCATGGGCACGTAAGCGATCGGCTGCCTCGGTGCACGGTAATTGAATCGGAAGTTAACGAGAAAGATGGAAAGCTCAAGCGTCTTGGCAGTCCAACAACAAAGAGTAGCTAGACTAGGGGCTACCCATCCTTTAATATTAAAACAGACTTTTAGTCAACCTTCGTAGGTTCTAGTACTTTCTTCGTTCAATCAAGTCACTCCTTGGACATTGTAGTTAATCTTAAATTTTCTATAAAAGAGTCTTTTTCTTTTCTCGCTAGACTTGAGACATTATTTGCACACCTACATTACATTTAATGAAATGGTTTTATTTTAAATGATCACTCGCATTGCTCAACAAATAATCTCTGGAAATGATTAAGATTTTAATTAATTGGTGCGAGAAAGTCAACTAATGCCCTCCCTATACACTTTCCTCACCTCACAAAGGCCTCCATCAAGCCATACACTTTCCAAAACATATCCCCATCATCACCTTGGTCAAGTCAACGAAGGCGGAAACATCAAGGGACAACAAAAAGGTCACTCGGCATCGGGAGATCGACCCCATATCGAAAAAAAACGGAGGCTTGCCTCCGCCCCCATGCATCAAGAAAGTTCAAGTAGAAGCTTGCCTTCGTCCTCAATGCTCAAAAAAAAACAAACAAAAGCTTCAAAAAAAAAAAAAAACAAAAGCTTAAAAAAAAAAAGAAAAACAAAAGCTTAAAAAAAAAAAACAAAAGCTTCAAAAAAAAAAAACAAAAGCTTCAAAAAAAAAAAAAAAAAACGGCTTCAAAAAAAAAGCTTCAAAAAAACAAAAGCTTCAAAAAAATGAGGCCAAGGACCTAGCACCGCCGATCGGAAGGTTTGACATATGGGCAAAATTAAAGCCCGAAGAACGGAAGTTGTCGACAACAAGGGAGCGAGTTAAAGCAACGGCAAAAACATATCATAAGCCCTTAAAAGTGCATCCAAAATCTTTCTCCCCGATGAAGGACGACGATCAAGAAGCAACGGAATCGCTCAAAATGACTTGTCAAGGAATCACCTCAAGGCCCGCACCTTATCATCCAAACTTCCTATCCGAGCCTTTTCACCAAAAGTACCACAAATGTTCATACCCCTTTTCTAAAGCCAAACACGGTTCGGACCCGAACTACGGCGACTGAGCTCCTCACGATATGAGGGGAACGTAGGCAACCAGAAATGGTCCGGTCATAAACACATTCAAATCCCCGGAAAATCCGGCCTCACCAATAGCCTCTCCTATACACGATCCCTCTTCACCATTCGCCCAACTTCGACTCTTGGTATCGGGTTGACTTTCTCCTCATGATTAATCAAAATGTTTGTTCATATCGAGATTAGGGGTTGAATAACCCGAACATTAATAAAGGGTTTTAAGCAATCTTGTGATCATTTTGAATAAAACATATTTTCGAGATGTCTCGACAAGTCTTCTTTTTCTACATTATAGGAAAAATAGAGCTAAACACTAATTTTAAATCGGCGGGGGCTTCCATTACACTTTTACAAACCTTTCTAAACTTATGCTCTCTCAAAAGAGTCAAACCCAAAGCGAGTTCTTTTGTGCCTTCGTCAAATGAGGCCATCAAATAATACAAATCGGGGATTCATCCCCACTTTTCGAAAAAAAATATATGCCCTATGAGTATACATTCCTAAAATTGTCTTGCTTTTACATTTTCTTCCGGTTGACTAATTGAATAAAGAAAATAATAAAGTAAATATGGAAGGATGGGTTGCCTCTTTTGCTACATGATAATTCAAGAACGTTGGTTCTTCACTCTGCTACAAGATGGGTGGTCTGCGTTCGAGTATCGGTCTACGGTGCCTACCGGGTTGAAGCCTCTCTAATTGTGTCGGATTCACGGTCATGAGACCGAGGCTTTGCCAAGTTACTTCTTCCAAATCAAGACTTCGCAAATACATCTCTTCGGACCAAGGCTCCACCAAGCAAGATGAGATTTAATCGCCATGTTGGTCATGGGCTAGTCAAGTGCAGTTTTATGATGTCCGGCGACGAGGACGGAATTTTAACTTCCCGAAGACCGAGAAATTCAATCATATTTCTATGGCTAATATTGAAACTTTCCGAGTCCATAAAAACTCCTTGAGCCAATGTAATGAGGTTTCGATGTTCATCCTTGGAAGATGTCGGGAATTTTTGGTTTGACGATTTGCCCTTAACCACGATGGAACTTTCACGGTAGAAGAGGGAAAAGGATCCCTTGATCCCTATCTTGGCCGAGACAGGACTCACCACTTTGCACCTTCCCTCACACTCTTCTCTCAACTCAAGCGAATCAGCCATCTCTTTTCTGCCTCGGTCGATATACATTCCACAGCTTCGATGCAGGGCGCTCGTTTAGGGAAAGCAAATTAACTTCAGTCCGATTTGGAGCCAAGAGGTATGGTATGCTCCTTTCAAAGGCGATCGGGGTCGGCTCGGTATGTCACGTGCTATTAGTTTGCCATATGCCCTCAAATAGCGGTTCGGTACGAGATCGATCCCGGAGCTTCTCGATTACATCGATTTGAAATGCCTCGATGAAGAACCTTAGGTTCAAGATGTCCAATCCCTAAGCACCGCACGAAGCCTCACAAGATTCCTTAGGCATTGACCGTTTCTCAACGGGACAAAGCAAACCCCAAATAGCGGACTACTTTGGACCCACATGCGACCTAACGTGACCCCGATCGGTTCACACTTCCTCGGCCGGGGCAAAATCGATGCGGAATGTCTCCTCGTGGTTGGGGTTACCTCGGAATGC